>PVKA01005186.1:17065-92667 GCA_004027165.1 Ctenomys sociabilis | reverse complement strand
TGCTGGATGGTTAAGACCTAGGTAGATCAAAACTTATATACCAACACAAGAACTTTATATTTCCTATGTGGTCATTGAAGTCCTCTCAGGGTTTATCTTGTAGTCCTGTACATTATTCTGTAGTTCCTTTGTCTGTGTCATCCATGTGGATGAGTCACGGCCAATGCTTGACCAGATTGCTCTCTGTGAGAGCTTGAGAAAAAGTTTTCTCTTCATGTGACTCTGCCCAGGCACACTTTAGAACTTCAATCTCTTTCCTCTGTGGCTCCATAATCTCCTTGCACAGAATGAATTTAAGATGAAATATGTCTGACAAATTCTGTAGTTAAGTTCTCTTGAAGACTCATTGTTGTTTATCTTGAATATTAGTATATCTTAAGTTGTATGTACTTGATTATGCAAATTTCGAGTTAGCTTTTTGCTCTTTCAACTCCCTAGCTATTACCAGCTCTATGCATCACAGTCTGCTTAATTGATAATAATTTTTTTTTCTCTGTATTTTATTTTTGGGTACAATTTCTCCTGGTAGGGAGAAGGTTCATTTTTAATTATGTTACCTCAAACATGCACATACGAACTCATTCAATTCTATGTGCATATTCAAGTGAACACACACAATGACTTTCTCTTAAAAGCTGCTTTCTGGAAAAATCATAAATGGGTGAAGGTGTTAATAAATGTACTATAAAGTATGTATTGTGCCGGGCGTGGTGGCGCATGCCTGTAATCCCAGCACTAGGGAGGCTGAGGCAGGAGGATTGTTGTGAGTTCGAGACCAGCCTGAGCTACAAAGTGAGCTTAAGGCCAGCCTGAACTGCACAGTGAGACCCTGTCTCAAAAACGACAAAAAAAAAAAAAAAAAAAAAAAAGTATGTATTGTTAGACTGCCTCAGCCAAAGAGTTTTGGATATGGAAATAAAATGTTTCAACTCTATCTTGAAATCTCGTGATTGTACCAAGCAAAAGATAGAAAAATTAATTAGCACAACTTCCAATTAACATGCATTCTTCCTAAGGCAGCACATAGAATACTTCATGAGAACTCACAATGTAATCACTAGTAGATAGCCTCAAATGTACTCATACTTAACTGGACCAAGAGTGTGTTTTATTTCTTTACTCCTTTTAGATATTTTTTCTGTCACTTTTCTATTTTTTATTTTCTTGTACTCTCCAACGTTTTGTAATGCACTGACTTTCCCTTTATGATTAAACAAATTTCAATGAATCATCATTGCTTCAAAAAAATGATCCATATATAAATTTAATAAGCTCTGTGTACCATAAAGAATGATGAAAAAAAGTGAAGTGAAAATTAAAATTTGTGAAACTTAAGTCATGGGGTACAGTTCAGGAGATACCAGTGAAGGAGGACAGAGGAAAGTCAAACTGTGTATTAGCCATCGTTTCATTGTTGGGACAAAATACCTGATGCTTGACATGCAAAAGAAGTGGTTGTTCAGTTCATGGTTTTAATAGGTTCAGCGCTTTATTTCCTGGCTTTAAGTCAGAATATATTATGCAAATCAAAAAATATTCTATCAGAAGGGCAAGGTGGCCAGGAAGCAGGGTATGACACACAGGAACAAATATAGCCCCCAGTGTTATGTCTCTTCCACCCACAAGGCACACTTGGAAGTGTAGTTGAATAATACAAATATTTAAGCCAACCACATTGACAATCAAGTTCCTTACCATCTGCCTGGTGGGCTCTTCTTTCAATACAGAAAGAATTATAAAACAGACTGTTACAAGAAGATTGATCTAAAATTATTATTACAGAATGAAACCAGAAAGCAGCTTTTAAAGTGAAAGAAAACAGCCCCTGGATTATTGAATAAGTGAGCAGACCCCCAAGTGGCTTGTCAAATTTTCTTTAACCAGATTTTTATATACAAAAAAATGACTACAACTCAGAGAAGTTGAGATCAGACAAGCTGGAGATACAAGAAGGAAAGTGTGATTTATCAATGGCTTGTCAGAAATTAGGGCGTGTACCATTAACTAACTTCTTTAATCTTAGCAGAACAAAGGCATTCTCCAAGAGAGTTATGAACATCTTACTCCTAGGCAAGAAACTCTCACCAATCTAACATGCCATTTGCTTGTTAAAACTCCAATGCTTGAGGAACTCTCTCTCAGAATACTGTCAACATTCTCTTCCTCCTGAAGGTCAGAGTTTATCTTCCACTCCTGCTCAAAATCATGTTTCCCAGAAATCTGTTATTCATATCACTGTTGGGTACCTCCTATTAGATCAAAAAATGATGTCCAAACCTAAGAGAAAGTCACCTTCCCCAACTCTGCAGGCAAAGGTTCATGCTCCAAGATCCCCATGTCTCTTGCTACATCCTTATTCCTTTATCACTCTAAGTATATTCTCCATCTTCTATAGGAGGAGGGATGCAGGTCTTTTATTATTTCTGTGTTTCAAAGTTTAACTCTAACACCCAGCATTATGGCAATCAAATCTGATGAACTTTTCTTCCGTGGAGTAGAATATAAGGGCCTTTAACTCTTACTAAACATATGAATGGATTCATTGCACAAATATTTTTCCTATCTTTGGCTTATTACTTGGACATTTGTTTCACAGAAATGTAACCAGTTTTAATCATCAACTCTAATAATAGTAAATGTTCATTGTACTATATTATTTTGCTTTTCACTGGAAAGACTTTTGTTGCTATGTTAAGTTTTCAGTATCACCATTAAGGGGATCAACACGATAGCTCAATGTGCTAGTATCTTCTTAGGTAAGCTCCAGTACCGAGGTTTCATCCTGGTATTGCATCCTGTCACTGGGTGCACTAAGCCAGTGATTGGGTCAGTGGTGGAGCATACCTGTAATCCCAACTTTGGGAGGGCTAAAAGGGAGGCTGAAAGCAGGAGGATCACTACAAGTCGGAACTGTGTATTGAGACTCCGTACAAAATACATAGAGAATCCCATATTAAAGCATTAAAAATCATGTTTAAATAATTTTAAATATTTTCTCTTTTATAATGCATTTATCTTGAAAATTGGATTTTCTCTGTAATAAAATAATAGGATATTCTTACATGTGGACTGCATATCTGATCTTTCAGGTCTACATCTTAATAGAGTGGTCCAAGCAGGTTTCAGTAGCCACCATTATCCATTCTTCGCTGAAATGAATCAGGTGTAGTTACATGTATGATAAAAGAGAAATAATAATTTCCATATAAGATTGTGTGTGTGTGTGTGTGTGTGCTTTGAAATGCTAAATCTTTCTCTTCACCTTAGAAATAAGACACTCATTTCTTTCTTTCTTTTTTTTTTTTTTTTTTTGTATTTTAGTGAAGGGTCGAAAGCGTGTTCAGGGTCTCACTACTAAATCAGGCTCAGTGGGTTCTCCTGTTTATAGCCTCTCAAGAACTGAGATTACAGGTGTGCACCACCATGCCCAATATCAGTTGCCATCTCAACATGCCCCCAGAACAGGGCTGACATGATAGGCCCAGGGGATTGAACCCCCAGCCCCTGTGCCTGTTTGCAGGGGATTTAATATCCTGAGATATATGGCCAGCCCAACATACTCATTTCTTTGAGCTTCAAGTTCCTCCTAAGCATTTGAGGTGGTGCTAATATGAGCCCTAATGTTCTACCTTTCCAAACCTAGAGGCCTAAATTTAACTCTTTAACATTCTCTGGCATAACAGAATAGCAGAGTCAAAGCCATAAGTATTCATTATTATTCATACTTTGGACCTTTAATCATCAGATGACCAACATTACTAAAAGAATTGCAAACTAGAATGTACTTTTCACAGTGTAATCAATTTATGCAATGTATTAAGAATATTCAAATGGAGCCTGAAGTTTTAATAATTGTCAAACTTTTGTTCACTGAAAAGATATTTCAATTTTGGAATAGACATTAGCTGAACAAAATATTCTTACTTCATAATTATTTTATTGATATTTATTTAGTTAAAATTTTCACTAAGAAAAAGGAAATAAGACTGTTGCTTTTAATAATGCCCATATAACTAATTTTAGCTGCTAATTCCTAAAATTCTCATGTATAAATTTAAAACAAATTTGTGTCAGAAATTTTCTTCTAAAATGTTTTAGTTTATCAATTTTTTCACAAGTTTAAAAATGGATAATGTCCAGAATTCAGTTTAACAATAACCCACAACCGTCGGACCAACTCCATAATTCAAACTTACAAACTTACAAATTGAAGATACTGCTGAACACAGTATCTTCAATTTACTAGTAAAAATAATTACACTTAAATGACTATTAATATTGTACAGTAAAATTGAATTCTATATTATAGTTATAATTTTCATGATTTATTACTATATTTTTCATTCTGTATTTCTATTGTCATATTGTATATCTTCATATGTTAAAATTTTAAATTATTTTATGAGTGATCATTTTCAAATGTGTTGTTTATGATTTAGCAACAAAAATGATGTAATATTTGCAAAAAATAGTTAACTTTAGAATTACACTGTCTAGACAGGTACCTTATACATTGTAGTAATGTAATGTTTGACTTTTACTATTTATCCTTTGATTCTATATAAGTAATTGCATCTAGTATTTCCATCACTTTGAAAGGCTTATGGTGAGAAATAAAAAGAAACAATGTTAAATTTATCAACGTTATATTTTAAAACAACTTTTCATGTCATAATCCTTTTGGCCTCAGCTATTGAGTTGTCCACAGATCAGTGTGATGCTATGTTCAGCAGAGAATTTGTATTGCCCCAACTATTCTGGAGACTGGTACATAAGCATCTTTAATGGCCATTGCTGTATGTGACATCTTTGCCTAACTTTTCCTTGAACTTTTCTATTTGGCTAACAGTGGTATATGGCCTGTGGTTCTTAAAATGGATTTGTTAAAGACCAATGCTGTTAAACATATTTTATTGTGCTTACTTCACCTCTATGTGTTATCTGTCATAAAAATTCTGTTCATAGTCTTTCTGTTTTCTATTTAGATTGCTTTATGCAGTTGAGTTTCGAGAGTACCTTATAGGAGTTTGGCATCTATTTGGTTTGCAGATGTTCTTTTCTAGTCAGTTGCTTGTCATTTTGTTGTCTCAATGGGCCTTTCACAGTGCTTTATTTCTTAATTGAAAATGTCATAACTTTTAATGCATTGTGCTTATGGTGTCATGTGCAAGACATCTTTGTTTTTCCACAGGTCCTAAAAATATTCTCTCATGTCATCTAAAACCTTTATTATTCCATGTTTTACATTAAAATCTATGACTCGTTTTGATGCAAATTTGTGCAGTGTGAATGCAGAACAAGATTTTCTTTTACATTTCTTATATGAATATTCATTTATACTAGTATTCTTTAGGAGAATACAATCACTTCATTTCTTGTTTCTTCACTCTTTTTTTGTCTGTATTGTCAGAATGCTGATTTTTAGTGATTCCAACAACTACCTTGCAGTTTCCAAAAGCATCATCTGTTGTGTGCGATTTTTTCTTCTATTTAGGTTTATCTGCACACTCTTCTTTATTGTTTCTATTTTATGGATTTTTCTTCTTTAATATTTCATTTCTTATACTAATTTGGTGATTATTTTGCTCATCTTTTTCAGATCTTAGACTTATGTCATAGGGCAATTGATTTGTTAAATTTTGTGTTTTCCAAAATCTATTTTATAACTATAGCTACTTATTTTTCACTGTTTCAATTACCTAGTACAAGATATAATCTGCTTTATTTCTTTCACTGAGCTTTAGGATTTAATGTTTCTCTTGAGATTTTTGGTTTGATTTATTATCCATAAAAGTGCTGCTTGATATCTGGATGTTCTTGAGATTTCTGTGTCTTTTCTTTATTTGAATTTAATTTTGTCTAGATCAAACTATACTCTGCATGGTCTCAAGCACTTTCAATGTTTTTTTGTTTGTTTTGAGTTTATAGGGAAGGGTCTACAGGGGGTTCAGGGTCTCACTACTAGATCAGACTTGTAGTGATCCCCTTGTTTACAGCCTCCCAAGAGGAGGCACGTGACATCACGCCCAGTCTCTGTTGGTCTCAGCATGCCCCCCACCCCAAGTATCAAGCCCAGGGCATCAAACCCTGGCCCTTGTGCCTGCTTGCAGGTGCTTTAATCTGCTCAATATTTATATTATAAACTGGCATATCAAGATGTAACTCGTATTCATGCATATGTTGAATAGTTGAGAGTAATGTGTACTCTGGTATTATGTAGCAAATGTATTTATAAATATCTATTATGTTTACTTGGCTACTAATTTTATTTTCATGTCACTATAAGTTTAACTCAGAGAATTCACACTGAGCTAAATTTATGGTGCTTGATTTTTTAAACTTTGAGAGAATTTTTCTAAGTCATTAAATTGCCATGCTGGGCCCAAACGTGAAACTGTCCTGCGTTAGCCTCCAGCACTGCTTGGATTGCAGGTGCATGCTCTTATCTTTTCTCATTTTGTGACCACTGAAATTTTATACATGTTTTATAAATGTTAATAATGAGTTAAGTTACACAGTACTTGTATTGTGTTAGTTTCTCATTTTAATTCTATATTATTTTGCCTGTAGAAACTATCATTTTTCACTCCATACTATCATTACATTATGTCCATCTTTGTTCCTTCTAAGATGATTGTTGTGTGATCTTCCCTACATGATACTAACTTAGTCACTGGAGATTCTTAGTGCTGAAATGTATGTTTACAAGTATTTTTCTTTTCATTCTCTTATTGCAAAATACCCTATGTTGCTACACTTAGCTTCTTTTTCACCAAAGAAAGTTACGTCACATTATTTTTTAAATTTTTTCTATGTTCTTTATCACCCTTAGTCTTCAGAAAAGTACCTTTTGATTATTGCATTTAAACAAATTCATAAAATATTTGAGCTCAAGAACATCATTTATTATTTGTTTGTGTTTCTTTGTCTTGTTTCATTTTTCCTTATCTTTTAGTGAGGTATCTAAGTATATCTTAGAATGCAATAGTGATAGATAGTGTTTTTATGTCGTTATTTTTAATTTTTAAATTTATTTTTGGTCATTTTACCTATCAGCTTATATATCCATATTTTACTACAGTCGACTAATATCTATGTCTTTGAATAAACTGAGGAAAATTATTTGCTTTAAGGTTCTTTTTTTGAATTTTAGAAAATTATTTCTGAAACAAATACATAAGATTGATAATAGGTTGCACATTGTAAAAAATTATTTACAAACTTAAAAGGATATAATAATAAAAATTGCCTAAAATAAACATAAAAAAGAGCTTACAGACAGTCATCTAATAGTTCACTCTGTGCCAAAATCAAGAAACTTATATTCACATAATTACAATTCTTAAAGTAGAAGGGGTAGGCAATAAATATTTAAGGATTTAAAATTTCTAAAGTTAGCTGAAATTGTAGCATCACATTTCTAAGAAAAATGAAACATTTGCACAAGAAATACGAATGAAATCACACCAAGATAAACAAAAATGAAATTGCTCAAAACTAATTGTAAAAAAAACACTGTTAAAGCATATACACAGAAAAAATTAAAGTTAAGAGAACATATCATCTTTTGCATCTTGTGCTATGAATAACTGCTAGGAAGACAACAATATGTAATGCATTAATTATCATAATTGTCCTACTAACCTGTTTTGAAACTGTCTTGCTATGTCTTTCTCAATAAAATTAATGATGAAGAGCTAATTTCCTGGTTATCTGTTTGAATCTGCTTCATGCGTTCTAATTCTTTTCTATGTTGTCTATTCAACATTTCCCTCATTATACTATGCTCATCTTTTTTTAATCTTTCTTCAGATGTGCTGAGCAATAGTTTCCTGATTGTTGTGAATTCTTTTTTGATTTGATAGATTATGTCTGATCTTATTCTTAAAAGCTTGATGTACTTATTTCTTTACATTAGTTACTATCATTTCAGAAATTTCAGATCTATGACGTCCACATTCTTCTATGACCTTGTCTCTTGGACTTTCCTGGATGGGCTGGAGGACCGAGTTTGCCTTTTTCTCTTTCATTTTGGCACTTTTTAAACTCCCCATGACCACCTGGACTCAGCAGTAATGGGAGAGCAGGTTAATGTAGGTAAGTAAGATTCCTGTTAGTGGGGGGCTGGATAGGGTGGGACTCATCTAGACTCTGGCTACTGCTGAGGTTGATTGGTCCACACTCAGCAAACCTTCCCTACATGTGGTGGTAATGGGCTGGACTCAAGAGGAACCTGCAATTACCCACACATCTGCCTGTGTTCTCAGATGAGGGGATTGAATTCCAGCACTAGTGCTGTGCCTCTGCAACAGTGGTCCACTATGGAAATCAATGTAGACATTCCTCAAAAACTTTGGACTGGAAGTTCCATTCAGTCCAGTTATTCCACTTTTGTGAATTTGTCCAGAATAACTGAAAAAAAATTCCACAGCAATTTATGTGCACCTATGTTTATAGCAGTACAATTCCTCATAGCTAAATCTTGGAAGCAACACAAATTCCCATCAACTGAGGAATGGATAGAGAAAATGTGGTATGTGTCACAGTGGAGTATATTTGGCTATAAAAAAGAATTAATTTGAGGCTTTTACCAGTACATTGATCCAACTAGAGACATTACTCAAGTGAAATAAATCAGACCTGTATATACAAACATCGTGTAAGAACCTGGAGTAAATAAAATCTGAAGGGTACAATATAGACTGAGAAAAGGGAATGAACCTGTTCAAAAGAAGTGAATTACTGAGATGAAGAGGAGGACAGGATCTGGAGTGGAGGAAAGAGATATATCTATTTGTGTAAGCAGGATTATTTGGATAATTTTACTGTGAATTTCTGCTAGTCTATGGGAAGAATCACTAATGCTTAATTTCTGTCCTCCTTTTTTATTCTTTTCTTTTTTTCTCTTCTTAATTTCTTATATTTTAAATCTTTTTCTAATTTTGCATCATACATCTGTTAATCTTGAATCAACACTATGCAATGCAAAAGATACTGTCAAGTTAATATTATTTTTAAGTGAAATCCTTTGTCATTTCTTACTTTATCATTTTAATTACTAGTTTGCATTCTCTTTTATTTTTCAAACATTTAAACTATTTAAAACAAAACAGTTTTAAAACAGAAAAACATTACAAGAGAGACAGAATTTCACTCACTGAACAAAGTAGAATGAATTTCATTGTATTTGTTGTAATGCATAGTGTTGCCACCAAACCAGTTATTCTTATTACCAAATTTATGCATGCAAACTTAGAAGAAGAAAGAAAAAAGAAAGATATTTATAAAAAATTAGGAAGAGAATAAGTACCAACAATTTAAAAAATGAGACCAAAAATTAAGCATTATATATTTCTTTCCATAGACCAGCAGAAATCCACAGGGCAGTTGTTCAAACCTTCCTGCTTACATACATAGATAAATATTTTCCCACTCCCTTCCCTTTTCTTCTCCTGAACTCAGTAATTCTTTCCTTTTGAATAAGTTCATTCCCTTTTCTCAATGTCTGCTGTATCCTTAAGATTTCATTGTCTCTTCAGGTTTTCACACTAAGAAGATAGTACAATGTTTGCACATGCAAGTCTGATTTATTTCACTTAAGAGAATGGTCTATAGCAAAAATTTTTACTAACAAAAGATTCAAATTTTGGCCGGGCATGGTGGCGCATGCCTGTAATCCCAGCACTGGGAAACTGAGGCAGGAGGATTGTTGTGAGGTCAAGACCAGCTTGAGCTACAAAGTGAGCTTAAGGCCATCCTGAAATGCATAGTGAGACCCTGTGTCAAAAAGACATAAAAAATAAAATAAAATAGAATAAACAAATTTATCCTGTTTTACAGAGGAGTAATATGCCATTGTGTAAAAATACCACATTTTCTTTATTCATTCCTCAGTTTTTGAGCATCTGGGCTGTTTTCAGGATTCAGCTCTCACAAATTGCACTGCTACAAACATAGGTACTCATTTATTGGTGTGATAAGGGGTTTTCATTTTTTTCTGGAAAATTACCTAGGAGAGCAATAGGTGCCTTGAACAGGATCTAAAATTGCAACTCTATAAAGAATTTCTACACTGATTCCATAGTGGTTGTACCGGTCTAACTCATACCAATGTCAGTAAATGGTTCCTTTTACTCCACAGCCCCTCCAGAATTGGCTTACTTCTTGATTCTTTCTTACTTATTCTTTCTGATGGAATCTCAGTGTTGTTTTAATTTCCATTTTCTAATGACCAATAATGTTGAACTTTTTTCATATATTTACTTGCCATTTGTATTTCTTCTATAAAATTCTCTTAAAAGTGTTTACTAGTCTCTGATGCCCATTTTTGGTTTGGATCTTTGAATCTGGGAAACCTGAGGGTTTTTAAAAAATTCTTCATATGTTCTAGATAGAAACCCTTTGTTGGAGGGACAGTTGACTATAATTTTTTCCCAGTTTGTGGGTTTTGGACATTTGCTTTGAAGTCCAGAGATTGCTCAAAAAGATGAGATGCCAGTTATTAATTCTTTGAAGTATTTCCTGTACAGCTTGGTTATTGTTGATGAACTCTTCACCTACACCACAAGCTTTAAGATTTCTACCTACTTTTTCCTCTAGAAGATTTAGTGATTATTTTAAGGTACATCTGGGGTTACTATTGCTAGTATTTCGGTGCTTGTCAAACACCATGTTTCTTGCCACATTTCTAAGTCAGAAATCCATTTAATCATTTTCCCATTAGAAATAATACAAATTTTGATGCTATCAATATTTTTTTCTATGCTACTTTCTGCATTTTCATTAAAAGATCCATGTTTTGCATGGATGGCTTTATATTCAGTCCAAAGAATTTCATTCTTTTAGACTATATTCACTCCAGCAATGAATGAAATTTGGGAATTTTAAACATTATCATATGGAACATTTTTGGTTTACTACCACTGTGTACCTTTTGTCTTCCATTATAATTCTGAAAATGTGAATGATCTGTATTTTTGTGTTATGTCACAAAAATTTTAATTTTGCTTTCCTTTCTCTTTTTCTTTCTTCTTTTCATTCAGAATTATTACATTATATAGTTTTAAGTATAGACTAGGAAGATGTTAGGGTGCAAATTTAACAAGTCATTCATAATTGACAAAATACAAATAGGAATAAGGTATTTTGTTTGTCGCTAAATAACATATTTGCTGGTGACAGCAATATCATTTATAGCTGAAAAATCAGAATTTTTGTATATTTTTTACGAAAACATAAGCATGACAAACGCATTGATATCTATTTAATAAAGGAAATGTATTTTAGTCACAAACCTGATAACGTTATCAGTAATCATGTTGATTTGAAATGTTATTTCCAATGAGTGATACCTTTCGATTCTTACTTTGGCCTTGTTTTCATTCTTTATTTGTCTTCCTTCTCTTGCGCTTTGTATTCTTGCCTTTCTCTCTGATAGCGCTCATCGCATTGAGGCAGACAGTGTACCTTGTTTCTTTGGAAATATGCAAATTATTCCTAATTGCTTTTAATAATGAAACTGTGTGACTAATTTATGCCAATCTATAAATTGAAATCTATTTTCAGAAAGTGGTAATTAATATTCTCCCTATTGTATTATGTTAAGATTTATCATGAATAAAATTTTTATTCAGTGATATCCTGTTGTTTCATGAATATTCAGTAAATTTTAAGAAATTTATCCTCAAATACAATTTTTATACAGTTTTACCATTCACGAATAATTGTATTGTATTGTGTGAAAATATTTAGATTTTACGTATATTCCATTTAAAAAATTGAAGTCATGTTGTTTAGATAAACTATTGCGTGTTTTAACTCTTTTAAAATCACTTTTCTCTGTTTCCTGATTAGAATAGTTTTCGTGGTGATAGTGGATGAAGATTAATATTTTTCTCTGTAAGTGAAGAAACTTCATAAATATAGATTTAGTTTTGATTACAGAAAATACTTTGAAAAAATGTATTTTATTGTAGCTTCCAAGAAATCAGCTGAATATAAAAGTTAAAGAAATGAATGAATGAATGAGTGATGTACACTTAGGGCAGGTGTTAATTTGTTGAGTATCGCTAATCAATGGGGGCTTCCTTCCAGCCACAAGTAATCATTAAACTTAAAGAGGACAGAGCTGGCAAGTATTTTGCTTCAAGCATATGAAACTTAATAAAATGGTCATTAGTTCACTGTTGATGACAAGACATTTCAGTATAGCTATTAGGCATATTAAAGCTTGTACAAATTCTTGAATATGTTTCATTGCTACTGTGGGATAAAATATTTATTTTGGTAAGAAGCCTGTAGCATCCACTCTGTCATTAGTTCCACCCCATTCAGTGAATTTGAATGTTATAGTCCTCAGATTTTCCTAAATAATATATTTATGGCAAAAAATTATGAAAAATTATATATATATATATATATATATATATATATATATATATATATTTGTAACCACAGATATTTTTTGTATTTTAGGGAAGAATCTAAAGAATAATCAGGGCCTTATTACTAGATCGGACTTGTACTGATCCACCTGTTTACAGCCTCCCAAGAGCTGGGATTACAGGTGCACACCACCAGACTCAGTCTCAGACTTCACAGATTTTAAAGCCATAAAAGAAAGCTTATTATACTGCCCATTTTTCTTCCTTAAATAGTTTTGAAAGTGCATCCTCATTTAATTCCTTTCTATATAAAATGATTCTTTGATAGACAAATCTGTGCTCTCCTTGCTGTTCTTTCTCTTTCTAAGCAGATCTACCTCATTCAATACTTGCTTTTCTTTGAGCTTCTCATTCTTTTTTATGTCTATTTCTTTTTTTTTTCCTCTTCCTTGGTGTAATCAAAATATTTTTTTTTTTAATTTTAGGAGTGTATTTGCCATGTTCATGAAAGAAAATTTTTTCTATGAATGTTAGAATTTTTAGCCAGTTAGTTCTGTATGACTTTGCATTCCTATAATCAGTCATATTTGCCACCTAATACAATTAATCTATAAAATATACATTGAAATTTTCATGATATCTTGTACTCATGGGTAAATTCTTTCAAGTAAGCCATTCTGTTAGTCTCCTGGTCTCATTGTATGTCACATTAATTTCAATATAAATATTAATATATTGCACAATAAATTTATTTAACATGTTACATGAATAAAATAAAGGATACAAATTTTATTATGAATAAAATAAAGGATACAAATTAAAGTTTATTATATAAATACTAGATTCCTTTTTCTCAATATAATAAAGGCTATTGTGAGAAACAAACTATCATCATACTTAATGGTGGAAAAACTGAAAGTATTTCCTCTAATATTAAATATAAGACATGAATATCCATTCTTACTGCTTCCAATCACTGTGGAGCTATAGATTTGATCTGTTGCAATTAGTCAAACAAAAGAAATAAAATGTTTATAAATAGGAAAAGACATTGCCAAATTACCTCTATTTTCAAATGATATGAGTCTATGCTTAAAAAACTCACAAGGCCTCAAGAGTAAAATATGAGCTTATTTAATTATTAAATAAGTTTATTAATATAGCAGGATAAAAATAAATATAAAAGTAAACTTGATTTACACCAATGAAATTCCTAAGAAAATAATTATGTTCCAAATAGCTTCAATAAAATGGACTCACATCGCTACAAATCAACTTAAAAATTCTCATCTTAAAAGGTCATAAAATTGATGGGGATTTATAGGTGTAATGAAATCTTCCTCAAAATAGAGATGATATTCTTCACAGGAGCAGAAAAATTCTGGAGTTCTTATGGAAACACAAAAGACAGAATAGCTAAAATAATTCTGAGCTACATGGTACGTACAGGATGCCCAATTTCAAAAAGTGTTAGAATGTTATTCTAGCAAAAGCAGCACACTGCAGATAAAAGCCGACATTCACATCAATGGACTACAGTAGTCGATTCAGAAATAAATTTGTTCATGTATCTACAATTCTTTCAGTATCCATTATCCATCCAAAACATGAATTAAAATCTAAAAAGAGCCTCTACCAAATTGGTGAGAAAAGCAGTTTATCTATACGTTGAAAATTAAGTGTACACCTATAACCCAATTCATACAAAAATCAATTAAACCTGTACCAACATCTTTAATTCCAATCCCTAAATTAGAAACTACTGTGAAAAAGCATAAAGAATCTCTTCCAGATGTAGAAATGAGCAATAGCCTCCTTTATAGGATACCAATCACTCTTAAGGAAGGAAACAAACGAACAAACAAAAAAAGAAGCAGTGCATTTGCAACCCATTTAAACCCTTCTGCATGGCAAAGGAAACAACAATCCAGAAAAGATGTGGCTGTGAGTGTGGGACAGTTTTGCTAGCTACTCTACCAATAGGAGATTAATATACAACATTTGCAAAGAATTCAACATGGGGCCAGCCTGATAGCTCAGGTGACTAAAAACTCCAACTTAGGCAGAGTGCAATGGCAGGGTTGAATCACTGACTTTACCGGCCTTCCCCTGGGGCACGCTGAGATAGAGAAGAAAACTGGGCATGGTGGTGCGCAACTGTAATTCCAGTGCTTGGGAAGCTGAAAACAGTAGGATCACTACAAGTCCAATCTATGTAGTGAGACCCTGTAGATCCTGTAGACATTGTCCCAAATACAAAAAAAAAAAAAAAAAAAAAAAAAAAAAAAAAAAAAAAAAAAAAAAAAAAAAAAAAAAAAAAAAAAAAAAAAAAAAAAAAAAAAAAAAAAAAAGAAAAGAAAAAAGAAGATAATAAATGGATAAATGAATAGGCACTTTGAAAGAGAAGCAAACAGGTGTATAATTATTTTTTTTAAATGTTTGACATCTTTAGCCAATTAGCAACTGTAAATTGAAATTCTTTGTTATTTCATCTCATCCCTGTCAGAATTGCTGTCATCAGGAATGCAAAACTAGGGCCGGCCAGATAGCTCAGTGTATAAAGAGGAAGGGGGCTTGATCCCTGATGTGCTGGTGTGGCCCCAGGAGTACACTAAGACAGCCACGGAGACTGGTTGTGGTGAGGCTCACCTGTAACCCCAGCACTTGGGAGACTGAAAACAGGAGGATCACTGCAAGGCTGTTCTGTTTAGTGAGACCCTATAAGCCCTATACTAAAATACACAAAAAAGAATGCAAAACTAATAAATCCCTATAAAAGCATGATAAAAAGAAACAACAAGGCATGTGGGGCTGGGAGATCAGTACAGAGATTCCTGCAAAAAAGGAGAGATATGTCATACGATTCAGCAGTGTTACTGCTACACTGACAAAAGAATTAAAAGCTGTGTAGTGTAGAAATGTCTTTACACCTGTGTTTATCAGAGAACAAGTCACAATAGGCAGTGTATGGGTTCAAAAGAGGTGCTAGGCAGCTGATGCACAGAAGACAATGTCCTATGTACAAACAGTATGAAGAAGAATAAAATCATCGTATAAAATACATGAATCTAGATATCATCATATTAAGCAAAATGTGTCATTCAGAAACATAAGTGATACCTTTTCTCTTCTAGAGGAATGTACATAAAGAAGAAAATGTGGCTTGAAGGGAGAGGAGAGACTGTTAGAGAAGAAGACAGGGTGAGGCTGTGGGGAAGGGAGAGGAAATTAGCATACAAGGAGAGGAGAATGTGATGAAAATGTACTATTAATAGTATAAAAATGCCACAACAGACCCATGATGGTCAGCACTAAAAAGAAACATGCATTTTTGCAAAAGTTACAAGGGTATTGTTTATTACAATAATGCAATCGGTGCCCATATTTTTTCTAAATCAGTTGCATTGTTATGTAACGAACAAAGAGAAAAAATAATTTAAAAAATTAAATTTATTTAATCAATTATATGTGTATGATTTAAATTATAATGTTTTATAATTTAATTAGTTATAATATATAAGGGCAAAATATATCATTTTGTATGTATAACCCTTCTATTGTTTTACATATAATAAAATCAATATTAAATCATTATAAGTACATTCTCTTTTTCTAAATCCAATTTTATTTGATTTTGAAGAGTAAAAAGCAAAAGGAAAAATAAAGAGAAAAAAAGAGAGAAACGGGATCACATGCAACAATACATATGTTACAGATTTTTGTAACAGGAATAGCTAATTAACAATGGTTTTAACAACCGTTATCTATCTTTATAATCAACTTTGTTGCTCAGATTAACAGATATAGTTATGAAAATTTGGTCAAATAATTGAAAATTGACAGTTGCATTGAACAAATTTTAATTTTTTTTTCCTTGCCTTTGTTTTGCACATATGCTTCATACTAAGTTGTATAGTTAGAAAGTACTTCATTTCACTATAGCATTAGTGAAAAATTAAATACTAAAGATATACAGTGTACAGTATAAAATGAGATGTTTCTAACAGCCAAAATGTCTATACAGGTAAAAAGAACACAGGAAATATTTTTTATAAGAAATGCACATAAAGTTTCAGAGTGTAAACTGGATACCCCGGGCCTGCTATGCTGGCCCCTCCTATGGGGCACACTAAGACTTCAATTGAGACTGGATGCGGTGCCAGTAATCCCAGCTTTTGGGGTGCTGAACACAGACGCAGCCGATGATTCCAGTCTGCACAGTGAGACCCTGTAGACCCTGTACTGAATATACAAATAAATAAATAAAGTGGATATATTTTTGAATTTTTATTTGACTTTGTTAACTTTTATAAAACTTGTATGAGCATTGAAAAATTCTGTTCTATTAATAAACATAACATCAGATCAAAAATATTGGCTATATTTTTTAAATGGAACATTCAAACTTCTATTATTAGCCGATACATAAGAGTCACTTGCAGTTGGAAATATTTTTTAATTAATTATAGTGTTAAAAACTACAAGGGCCAAGTAGATAGCTCAGTAGAATAGGTGCTTGCCTGAGAAGCCTAAGGGCCTGAGTTCACTCCCTGGTTCTGCAAAATAAAAAAATAAACAAACACATATATAAAAACTACTGATAGCAAAAACTGTTGAAAATGATTAATAATTTTTAGCATTAAAAAGTAATATAAATTTTAATTATAGCAAAATTTTGCTAGGCAATATTGACACTGAACTCGGGAAATTTATGGAAACTTTGAGAATTTATCTTACATTGCAGCAGCAATTAGAAAAACTGAACTGTAAATAGAAGATATCAGTTCAGTAATCTTTTAAGACAGAAACTGGTTATACATTAAATATGTACTAACTGAAAACATATTTAGGTTTTAAAATTTATTCTGTCCAGCAAAAAAAAAAGAATCAACATGCAGCTCTTACATACATAAATTAAAAGCTATTTTAACAAAAATTAAAATTGTAATTGACTCAATTCTCCTTTGATATATATGTGCATATATACATATATATTTGCATATACATGCATGTAAATGTAGATATGTAAAATTACAGAGTTTATATTTAAAATAAAAAATTCATAAAGGTGTGTCATTGGCAGGTATCAGTATATGTCTAGCATATTCTTTGAATGACACACAGTGACATGTAACAGTTACTTAGGGTGCGCATGACTGAGACCAGCATAACACAGAAACTGGATTGTGTTTAGAAATGATGTGCTTTGTAATTTTGAAATGATGAAATATTTCAAAATTATAGAAGCAAATATCGAACACATACTTTGCAAAATATGTGCTCACCTTAAAAGATCATAAGTTTCTTTTCATATTTTTGTAAATCCTTTCCATTTGCCCCTTTTTTCCAATTTATTAAGTGAATTTTTCCAACTCATTACCTGGACTTTGTGTTTTCACAAATTTACTTTGCTTTATAGGTTTGTCACATGTTTAGGATCCCCTAAACTACATACTATGATACTTAATTTTTAAATAAAAATGAGATATAGCTTTCATTAGAAAATTATTGTTAATCTCAAGAATTTTGCTGTATTTCATGTCTCTACGTGTGCAGCTACTTGAATTTTTGTTCGAATTTGTTTGTATTTTTTTTTTTTTTGTCGGGAGAAAAAGGGATAGAACTCAGGCTCTTTTGCCTACCAGGGAAGCACTTATTGCGCTGAGCCACATCTCCGGCCTTGTTTGTATTTTCTTTAAAATTTTCATTGATTATTTTATCAAATTTGTATATAGGAAACTTTTTATATTTTAATACTTGAATTGAAATTTATATCAACTGATGAAATCTCTATAAATTCAATCATTTTAATTGATGTATACTAATATATCCACTACAAGTGGCTTTCACATTATTTTTGTTGAATATTCACGGTAAAGGTTGTAACAGATTTCAAAAATTTTGTCCATGTGGTGATTCCAATGTTTTGCCTGAAACTGATTCTATTTCTTTGCTTGGTTTAATACATTTTCAAAAATAATGCCTGTACATGTTTTGTGAGGTATCTGGAAATACATTTTCCCATGTTTTGTGTTAAACTGGTTTATGTTTTATTATTTTTGAGCAGTGTTTCAAAAATTACAAATATATTCTTATGCTTTTGTTTGCCTTTTGGGCTTATAGTATATTTTTATTTTAAGCAAATATCTGTACCTTAGTGAATTGAATTCTGATATATTCCCTAAGAGTTAGTGTAAGTTATTCAGAATAGTGATTGTAGTCTGGAGTAGTATAACCAGAGATAAAAGGGTCAAAAACATAAATAAAAAGTCAGTGTGTATAAATAAAACATGAGATCTTTTACAGTGATAGAACTCCATGGAAGAGATGTCTTTAAATTGAAGATCAAACCTAATGATTCATCACGTTTAACAGTGGTGCATGAACAACAATGTGTTTCTGCAACTACACTTTAATTTCTTGATTGCTTTGATGTTTCCTCACTTAGTTGCATCTACCAGACAGTGAGCCACAGGGCTACTCAGGCAACTTAATCATGAGGGAAGGCAAAGGCTTTCCAGTGCACACTAGAAACGTTAGCTATGAGCTGCCATAGGCAACTACCATGTGCTCAATTTAAAATGCATTTGACAGGACCAATCTCCCACAAAAGTTGGGTCAAGGAGACCCAACTGATGGAGAGAAAGTGAGGGAAGAGAAAGGAGGAGAATAAAGGGGATTAAAGTGTGCTACACACACGTACCCACTCCCAGGATGAGTGTAATCAAATGTACTGCAAGCATAGTAACAAAATTTTTAAGTTAAAAAATGAAGTAAAATAATAAATCAATGTTTTTTCCCCAAAGATCAATGCTCTTTATTCAGTTCAAAAAAGTCAAGGAAAAAAAAAGTCAAGGACAATATTTCTTTCAGAAACAAATGTAGATATAAAAATAAAAGCAAGAAATATATGATACAAGGAAGCATGACCTACATGGAAAAAGCCAATAACTATAGGGTACAATTTTTAATAACAATTCCCATGTAATATCTTTTGTTGAAAAAAAGAGATCTGATGGTTTTGTCTTTACATTTTATTGAAATAGAGATGTTCTGATCTGTGCTAAAACATCATCTATGGAGTTTATTTTCCAGAAAGAAATCCATGATCATGCTGTATATTTACTACTTCAAACATGAAAGCTGAATTCAGTAGCAATACGACAAAACATGAAAATGTTTTTAAATTTGTTGAGTAAAACAAAATAAAAACATTAAAATATTTGCCGGTCAAAAGAAGAATATACAAGAAAAAATAGAAATGTATTATAATTAATCCCAACAATTTTGTAATACAAAGCTAACTAGCATACACAAGTTCAAATACCTTTTCATTATAATAGTCCTCATTAAAATTTCATAAAATTTAAATCTTAATCTTTAAGCAGCTCCTTATTGCTATTATGGTTGAAGAATCTGGTAGCTCCATGGCAAGTCATTGGCTAACCCTAAACATGATTCTAGACCACCACTTTCCATGCTTAGGGGCTACTTCGAAAAATCAGCACAGCTGTCAAGGACTGCATGATCGTTCAAATGGAATAACACAGTTATTCCCAGTACTGGTCCCTCGTGTTCAGGGCTGAGTTTCAATTGTCCATATTCTACACACTGTTCAAGTTTTCAGCCAGTTGGTAACCAAAACACTTCATCACAGCTGTGAATCCATTTTCATGATACTCACTTCTTTTAAAATATCAGAACAATTCTGTTTTCTTTCTATAAAAACAATAAAATTCAAGCTAAGTTCACTGGATTTTATGGCACCGCAAATGATTAGGCAAGATTTTTCTTGGAAAAGCTGAATTTTATAGAAAAACAGCTCTTTCTAAAATCAATGATGGATATTTAAAAAAACAATGGCTACTATGATTCATTTCATCTTGTTGGAACAATTACTTATTCCTTCTAAAAATAATGCAGTTGAAAGTTACTATTTCATGAATATTATAAAATTTCCAGTGTCTATTCCAATTTTGTATTTAGTATAATGTTTTTTCTCATATGAGTTCAGAGATGTTTTGGTTTATAGTGTTTTCTAGTTTTCTCCAAGAACTTAATTAGAAAGAATTTAAAAATAAAAATGAAAAGTAAACATAATTAACATATTCCATTTAAAGATTTGAAATTACTGAGTATATAATGTATTTTTATGATAAAATTAATGCATAAATATGAAACACATAGGAAGTGGGAAATACATATAAATTAGACATAATATCAAAATCTAAATATATGTTTTATTATTATGATGTGTTTCCTTCCAAATATTTTATATGTACCTTTGAATTATATATAGATATACATTTATGTACTTTAGTATTTATATTTTCATTATCTTCATTAAACATTCTTTCACACTCCTCTTTTTATATATAGATTTTATTGCCTGGGTAATATCCTGTATAGGCACAAAGGTAAGGTTCATTTGTTTTAGTTGTTGTCTGAGATATTTTATTTATTTTTCCATCAAGCCTTTGACAATGCTTTCTGTGACATCATACATTAATATGAAGTTAACATAAATTGACAGAGCTTGTAATAGTTTATAAGTGTGGCCCTGATTAAATCTGCCAAAATACTTTAGGACCAGAAATACAACTTCCCAGCAAAATAGAAAAGTTGTTTCTAGATATATTCAGAGCCTGCGGGGTTTCAGGCAGTGTTTTGATGTGTCCTCTTCTGTGAAGTTTGAATTTGTTTTCAATTACCCATAATCACAAAAGATTTCCCCATAAATCAAAATATTTATTTCCACAGGCTGCTCCTCTCTTGGTGTCCTGACAGTGTGGTCACCAAGAGTTTACAACATGTTTTTGACTCAACTATGTTCATCTCCCAATAATATTTTCATAGTCTGTAAGGAAGCCCTTTATCCTTAATAGAAATGTCTCCTGACTTATGACACTGTTGTCCCTCTCATCACGTTTCATGCTTTACTTGCCTGATGTGCCCAACGCATTACTGCGACTGTCCTAACAGCAAGTGTCCTCAGGCAGAATTTGTGTCCAACTGTAACCCACTGTCATTACATGAGCGCACTGTTGCTGTAGTCATAAACTGCAGAAAAAGAAATTGCTGTGTTTCTATAGTTGAAATATGACCTTGTAGTTGTGTAAGTAAATATTTATTTTCTGTACTTCAGTTGGTCTCAAGTATTTTCTTCTGTGTTTACTTTTATTAGTGCATATTTGTAGTGTACAATTATTATGCTTAGTTTGGAGGGTTGGTTCATGTACAACATATCTTAATTTATTTTACCACTTACTGTTCCTATCTCTTCCTGTTTCTCCCAACTCTTGGGCTCCTCCCCATATGCAAAAGCTCTCTTTCAATTTTTCCTTTCAATTTGCTTTTCCCTCTCACTTTCTCTCCTTTATTTTATCCTTCCCTCTCTCTCTTCTTCCTTTTGCCAACTGAGAGGATCGTTCTGCTTTCTGTTATCTGTCATTTATTTTTCTCTTTTTTTGTGTTGTAACTTTCTCCTATAATAGAAACAACGTGGTATTTAACCTCAAATAAATAACGTCTTACTCATCACTTAATTTCATGAATTCAAGGTGCATCTATTTATCTAGAAATGTATCAATCTTTATGGCTCAGTACTACTTCAGTGTGTATAAATAGGACATTTTGTGTACATGTGGATCTGATTTATTTCACTTAACAATATAGTCTCTAGTTATATCCATTTATCTACAAAAGCCTTGAATTTATCTTTTCTATAGACGAACATTTCTTTATTGTGTAAAAATGTCATATCTTTTTTATCCATCCTTCAGTTGATGGGCATTTCGGTCGTTTCCAACATCTAGCCATGATAAATTGCACTGCCATAAACATGGGTGGGCATGCGTCACTGTGGTATGATGATTTCAGTTCAGGACGTTGCTTTTATCCATTTGTCACTTAACTGTTGTACAGGCTGCTTCCAAGATTTAGTTATTATGAATTGCGTTGCTACAAATGCAGGTATGACTGGATGCCATTAATATGATGGCTTTAACTCTTGTGTGAGGAATTGCTCTCCAGATTTCCATCTGTTACTAGTTTACAGTCCCACTAATAATATGTTACTTTTACCTGGGGCCTTGCCGGGATTTTTTATGTCATCCTATTTCAGAACAAATGGCCGTCGTCAAGAGACCCAATATTATGCTTTCTTATTGTGTCAGGAATCAGAGTACAGGAAGTGCTCCATTTAGTTTGTATCCTTCATGTATATCATAGCTTCTTCACTAAGGAACAGATATCAATTGCTAACTGAATTTCTACTAGCTCAGTTTGAGTTTATTGTTTGTTTCCAGGAAATGTCATTGAATATTTTTTAAGTATTGAGGTGTCATGAATGATAGTTTACCAGTTTATACATACTAGCCTGAACTTAGAAATATTTTATTCTTTTAAAGTCTTTAAGACAGTATACTTGTATGCTGTCACTTTCCTGATATTTTTTATTTTAATTTTTATTCAACCTCAATTAAACTTCCTAGAAGTATACCAAGCCTATGGATATTTTGGGAAAACCAACCATCTCCATCCGTTTCTTTATTGTTTTCCTGTCCTATCAGTGGCATCTATTTTCAGGACCTCCTATTGCTTCCTGGCTTTCTGATTGCTTTTTTCTTTTTCTGGTCATTGCAGTAGCTCATTAGGCTATGGATTCGAGAACTTTTTTTAAGCATCAATGACTCTTCTGTGTAAACTGTCTCTCAACATTGCTTTGGTTCTATTCAATAAAGTATGTTGCATTTCATTTGCTTTCAGTTCTGTGAACTTTTACATCATTTAAAATTTGTACATTGTTCAAATTATTATTATTATTACTATTATTATTGTTATTATTATTATTATTTGGTGGCCAGCTCACACACCCTGGAAGCAGGCTTGGCTGAGCAAGCATGTGGTGCTGGGGATCAAACCTTGGTCCCTGCACACTTGCCTAAGCAGGTGCTTTAGACACTGAGCTATCTTGCCAGCCCGCTACTGATTCTTTAGTGCACTACTGACTTTGCAAATAGTTAACCACTTCTCATGCTGTTTTTCTCTTATTAATTCCAAATTAGATTGAGTGATTATCACATTTAGGGGAAATGTATGCTCAGACAAAATAAGCAATAATTTTGACCACCTTAAAATATTTAAAGTTGCTTAGTGCTGAAAATATGACTTAGGACAAATCCACATCTGTTTTCATCACATACATTATGTATTTATTATTTTTACATTTTAATTTTCATACATGGACATTAGTATATCTGATAAATTTTATGGGTAACAGAACTTATGCATCTTCCAAATATTTGCTAAATCCTTGAGTTTCATAACAGATTTCAGTTATTTTTAAAACTTTATTTAATATTCTTTAATTTAATATAGAATTTTACACTTCAAGAAAATGTATTTTAGCTAGTAAGTCTAATATTTTATATTCTGTCTACTATATTTTATCTCTATTTGTTTTCTCTTGGAATAAAGGAAATTTTTTTAACTTGTGTGGATATTTTTGTTTGTTTTTTTTTTGTGTGTGTGTTGTTTTGTGGAACAGGGGACTGAGCTCAGGCCCTTGCTTGGGTATTATTTTGTTTAGGTTATTTAACGTTTCTTCTAGGTAGTTTGATATCATCCTGTAATGTATCACTTCCTGCTACTGTTTTTGTTTTTCCTTTTCAGTCAAACAATGAAATCTTATTTTTATTTTGATCATTTCCTATTGCAAAAGTATATTTAGCTTAATTATTTTTTCAAAATACATCGAAGGAGCCAGGCCAGTGGCAAGGCCTGGAGGAAGCCAGATTTACAGGGTGGAGCAGCAGGAAGGGACTCAGGTAAAATGGTCAGCCCAGCCCAGAGGACTCAAGGTACATGAAAGATAGGTGCCCAGACAGAACTCAGGTGAACCAGTTTATACACAAATTCCCAGTTTATGATCTGTTCTCTTATACGACTATGGCCTTTGTCCCTATAACCTAAAGTACAAAACCTTAGTTAGCAAAGTTTGCCAAATTCTTCATTTCACTTGCTGCTATTATTATTGCAAATTGCCCTGCTCTAACTAGGATACCATATCTGTCTTGACCACATGTTCCTGTGGGTAATAACATCAGGGAGTTTAGTGTAATAACCTCATGAAAGGCCTATATCAAAGGATGGAGGAGAGTGCCAAACAGAAACCAATATCCCGCTCTCAATCAATAGAGATGCAGGATCTTTCTTGGGAGAGACACAAACCAAGAACCTCTGACACATTGAAGAGGGCTCCAACAGAGGTACATACTGTCAAAACTTCACAAAAGTTCACAAATATCAAAGAGTTGTTTCTGAAATAGAAATAGACAAAATGAAGTTGCAAAATGAAATCTCAGGCCCCCATCCCACCCAAAGCAAACCCTGAAGACATCAGCATAGAAAATATTGGAAATTATTTTCCAAAGCTACTGTGATAAAATCAGCATGGTATTGGCAGAGAAACAGACCTGCATATCAATGTAACAGATTGAAACTGTAGAAACAATCACAAAGACACTCACCTGCCTTGTCTTTGAGAAAAGACCTAAACATATTCACAGGAAGAAAGTCTCTTTACCAAATGGTGCTGGACAAATTGGCTGAACACGTACCAAGAACTAAAGCTAGATCAATGTCTACAACTATGCACTAAACTAAAGTCAAATTGGATTAACTATCTAAAGATTGAAACAGAAATATTAAATATACTGGAAAAGAGTAGGTAGAAAACTTGAAGACATAGTGGTAGACAAAGAGTTTATGAACAAAAAGCAAACTGCATGAGAAATACCTAGAAGAATGAACAATTAGAATCTCATCTTACAGAAAAGTTTATGCACTTCAAAAGAAATCACCAGCAGAGTGAAAAGACAACCCAGAAATTGGGAAAAAAATCATAACCAATATTCATACAGACAAAGGACTTCTATCTAGACTATATAAAGAACTAAAAAAAATAAGGCCCCAAAAATTCAAAGACCCAGTACAATATTGGACACCTGAGATGAAAACATACATTCAGAGGAATAAATAGAAATGGCGAAGACACAAAAAAATGCTCTGCAGCACTGGTCATTCAAGAACTGCAAATTAAAGCAACCCTGAGATACCATTGTACTCCAGGAAGAAATGGCTACCATTAAGGATTACCTATGCAACAGCATATTGCCAAGCTATAAAGAAAGATAAATTTAAGCCCTTATATGTAAATGATGCAACTCTGTAGTATAAGAATCTGAATGAATAAGCATTTTTTTGTTTTAGAGAGAAGATGGCTATTTTGTAAGATATTAAATGTAAAGAAAAGTTATAATTCATTTAGTAAATTGTTCTGGGCTTCAGAGGCTGCTACAGTAAAATACTGCAGCCTGGGTGGCTTAAACAGTAGTTATTTGTTTCTCATAGTTCTGAAAGCTGGAAACCTGAGTGCCAGTATGATCAGGCTCTAGGCTGGCAAGTGATTGTCTTTTTATGTCATCACATGTGTAGATTAGAGACATAGAGAAAGGCTCTTATCTACTGCCCACTACAATGAAGTTCTTGGCTTCAAAACACACAATTGCTATAGGATGGGCCCAGTTTAATCCATGGCACATATTAATATGTGTGTGTGTGTGTGTGTGTGTGCGTGTGTTGTGTGTACCTCATTTTGTTTGTTTTGTTTTTATCAAATCTTTCCTTATTTTCCATAAATGATGACCACCTCAATATCTAATCTCTATTCTAGGACATAGGATCATGGAGAAAAAACTATGTACTTTAGCAAGGTGTGACTATTTTAACTAGAGTTTCTTTCTTATGTGAAATAGCAGCCTTTATTCCAAAGTAAATGAGCCTGTTGTATCATGACTATTTAAGCTCTATATTTTTTCAGGGCCTGGGAGATGGCGCAAAAGAATAAGCACTTGCCTGGCAAGCATGAGGACCTGAGTTCAATTCCCACTTCCACCGAAAAAAAGAAAAAGAGAGAGAGCAAAGTACAGGAAAATCAGTTCTGTATTTTTTCATTCAAATCTAACAACATAAATGATTCACTTAAAGATTTCCCCCAACTGGCCTCATTAATATTGTTCTCAAGATTGAACAGAATGTTCACTAGGTTCTTAATAGTGTCTGTTTGGGTTTTTGGTGTTATGTTACTTTAAATTTCTATAATGTTCATCTAGAGCCTGTTCTTTTACTATACATGATTTATATTTTAAATATAGTTTTCTAGGTTTTATAGATATTTAGGCCGGTGACTATTTTGTGAACATGCATGAACAGTTCGATCTGCCACTCAACACTTACTTTGTAAAATGTATTTATGTATCATTTCATGGAACACTAATCTATAATTTCAAAGTGATAGAAGTACAACAGTCATTTAGGGAAGACACCCAATAATTAAGCAGTGAGAATGCACATTGAATTTTCATTTGGTATCTACTGGTTAGACTAAGATGATAAATGATGATGAAAATAAATACCTGTTTAATTAGAATACTATGGAGAGGCCCCTATAGGCAGATGATGTTTGCAGAAAAGTTATTTAAAAGCTTAGAAAAAATTGTGGGGTTTTCTAGGTGCATTTCCTGTACATGTGGGGCATCTATGTTAGAAAGCCTATAGACTGTACCAGGGACAGCCTGAAAGTCAGTGGTGAAAAACAGTGGAGCATTTCACAGAAACACATTTTTAAAATGTGTCCAGGAATAGCTTATGAAGCCACCTATGACCTTGAAGATTTTTATTTATTTTAGAAGACATTCCAAAATACTTATTTTGAGTAGTTTAATAGTATGTACATTATATAGCTGACATGAAAATATTCCTGCAAGGCAGAATTTATTTTTTAAACATGTGTACACTATAGCTAAGTCACTATTTAAAATACAAGCAAATCCTTTGTATATCTTTCCGAGTTTTTCTACAAGGCTGATTATTCCCTGAGAAGAATTTTCTCATAATTCAGAGATTATGAAACAGTCAATACACATGACTACTTTTGTAAAATTAAGGGAATTCAAAATATTTATAAATACTAATACACATTAAAGAATTTTTTATTATTAATTGGATACTGTGATAAATGAAATAGAAAAATGATAGCCTCTAACAATCCCCGAGCCTACAGCATATGTTAGAGCTAACATGTGTACGTGTTTCTAGTGGTATGACTTAAACCACTGCTGAAAATACAGACGAAAAATAAAATATTTTAAAAATGCTTTTAAAGTGCAACCCTTTACTGGCAAAAATATTAGGGAGTACCAAAGCCAAAATATAAAAGAAAGCCATAACTCAGATTCATAAAATAAGTCACAAAGCTGACGTTTACCTTGAAGGCATTTGTCAAATTTAGTGAAATCATGAATCGTTTACACACTGCCTCAAGCCTCGGAGCTGGCAGACAAATCTTGTGACCAAGCACACAGAGAAGACTAACAGTGAACCCTGGAACTCTTAGATCTCGAAGTCTAAGCCTCGTAAATCTGAGTGAACTTCTCATATAAATCACTGATTCCATTCTCCTATTACATTCCTAAAATTCCATCTTTTTTATCGACAATAAAACAGACAAGGAATGGAAAAAACCATGAGAAATCTTCAACAGCAATAAGCAGTAAGTAATGTTTTGACACTAAATGTGTAATATATGGTCTGGAAAGACAATGGAAGCTTGAGTTTTTATATAATACTACAACAGTACCCTTAATTTGTAGAAACAAATACAAATCAGTTTTAACATAACTTTAAAAGGATAATAAATGACCAATTTATGTAAATAAAGTAACCAGCCTAATTTCTATATGCATGGTTTATAAGCAAGCAAAAATAGCTCTAAACTTCATTTCATTTTATATATAAATTCATAAATCTCTCATCAAAATAAGATAGCATCTCTTGTAATGAATTTCAACTGCTTAAATATACAAAAAAAGGAAAATACAGACTATATAAATTATATTCTAATTTTTGATCTCTAAATGCTTAATGCAATTATTAACAGATAAATGCATAAAATGTTTACAACCATTATCAGAACAATGCTTAGCACTGTTGCACACATTTTCCATATCAATTTATGCTTAAGTTATATCGTTAATAGTAATAAAAACTGAAAACTTTGAAGGAATTATATATGATCTTTCTCTTCAACTGAGAATCAAATAGAAAATCATAAGAGAAATTAGAAAACATCGTGATTAAACATTCCTTGAAAATTGAAAATGGAGGGTTGGCCAAGTAGCTCAGTGGATTAAAGTACCTGCAAGCAGGCACAGGTTTGGGGTTTTGATCCCCTGCCCTGCCTTGCCTACCCCACTCCCAGGGCATGCTGAGACTGCAATTGAGACTGGGCATGGTAGCACATGCCTATAATCTCTGCTCCTAGGAGGCTGGAAACAGACAGATCACTAGAAATCTGATCAAGTAGTGAGACCGTGAGCACCCTGTAGACACTTACCTAAAATACTAAAAAAAGTAAAAGTAAATAAAATAAATATTGAAAATTAAATTTTCTTTGAAAATTTTCTTCGAAAAAACAATCCAGCACTTGTGCAATTAAATTATTGCATTTAACTGAAGATGAAGAAAGGTTAAATTTAGTCTCCAAAAACCATCCATCAGTCAGTAAATATAACAATGAACTGAATTTCTGAAACAAAGAATTACTTGCTTTTCTTCCCCCTGCTTCTGAGCCCCTGTCCCTGGCTAGTGGTAGACTTCCTGCCGGAACACTCTGTGTCCACTTGCTACCTGCACTGAGGTGAGGAATGGGGCAAGCAAACCCAAAGGAAGCAGACTTCTTGACATTTAGGCCTCCAAGGAATGGAGAAATATTTGTTCGCATGTTACCTACTCAGATAGACTTAATACTCAGCAGCTCTGTGCATGCAATCTTTGTTTGCCAACTCTGCTACTATTTTTTCTCTTGATACAAAAATCACCTAAGAAAAAGATACATTTTCTAGCTTATTGATGCTTAGATTATAAACTCTGCATGATTGTAGGAACAATTTGGACGCTGGGGACAAAGAGGGCTTTGATCACACTACATGGCAGGTGTTCACTCAGACACACCACTGTGCTGGGTGGACAGGCTGCCTGCTTTACCTCCCAGCCAAGTTCCTGGAGAATCTGGTCCTTGTTTATTAGCTTTCACTGGAGAAGGTCTAATGGGCTTTTGTTGAAATTTTCAAGTTTGCTAAATGTTAACTCGTATAAGAACATGGGATGCTTATACTATGGCATGATGGACAACTGTTTTCAGTGTATGTTGTTAAATCCACTGTCTATCTCCTTATGAGTAAAACCAAATATGCAACTGTGAAAATAATATTGACTGATGTCACTGATTAAGGAAAAATTATTTTAGAATAACTGATATACCTTTTTAGAAATATTTTTGATATTACATCCACTCCCTAAAAAGTAAAAGTAGGGTTAAGTTGATCATTTTTCAGCTTTTTGTTGTTGTTGTTGAACTGGGGATTGAACTCAGGCCCTTGCACTTGCCAGTGAAGAGCTCATTGCACTGAGCCATCTCCCCAGCCCCTCAATTTTCAGCTTTTATCATCATATATTTTCAGAACATGATCGTTTTATTTGTTGGAATTTATAACACAACAAATTAGTTTTTATCCCTTTCTCTGCTTCTGTCAGGGCACCCCTACAATTTAATAAAGATCTAGCTCCTTAGTTTGTGTTCTCTGTGTTTTATTTTGCTTATGTATACTTTGAATTTATGTCATAAAAGAAACAATATAGCATTTACACTTATTTCATCTAATAATATTGTCTTGAAATACGTACATTTTCCTACAAATGGCTCAAGTTTATTCTCCTTTAAAATACATATTTTTTTTCTTTGTCTATAATGTCCCATATTTTTCACATACCATCCACTTATATACAGCTAGGCCTTTTTCAAGATTTAGCTAATGTGGACTGTACTTCTACAATTATAGATAAACTGCACATGGATCACTGTAAGATGATGTTAGTAATGCAGAAAGATACCAGGAAGGAAATTAGGGTGCACTATTTTAGAAAGACCTAGAAAACTAAACAATAAACTATGATAAAGATGCTGTCCTAATAATAGTAGTACTAGTCTTCAGGGGATATTTTTTTCTTTTCTTTCTTTATTTATTTTTTTTTTGTATTTTAGAGAAGGGTCTACAGAGCATTCAGGGTCTCATTACTAGATTGGACTAGTAGTGATCCTCCTCCCGAGAGCTGGGATTACAGAAGAGCACCCTCACGCCCAGTCTCAATGCCATCTCAGCGCACCCTGGTGATGGGGCTGGCCCAGCAGGCCCGTGAATCAAACTCCCTGGCCCTGCGCCTGCTAGCAGGTGCCTTAATCTGCTGAGCTATTTGGTCAGCCCTTATTCAGGGGAAATGTTTTAAAGGAATAGAAAAAGACATAGGAGCAATGTACGCATAACATAAAATAATAATGTGCTAGATAGATAGACAATAGAGTGGATAAGTCAATTTGTAGCAATCTGAAATGAAGTACTCTACAAATGTGATAATGAAATAATTACTGATGAATATATTTTAATCCTTAAGAATAAATTTGAGGTTATAAGGCTAGATGCAAATTAATTTGGCACATGTGGATTTAGGCAGGCACAATTCAAAAGTCAGACAAAAGTGAACACTCAAGTAAAAATCCGATGTGTTACTGTTTACTAGATAGAAAGGAAGAAAAGCAGAGAGACTTACAGCAGCGATCTCTGAGGTGCTGGTGCTATCGATTCCTCAACCTGGATGGTCTGCTCAGGGCAGATAATTTGTTGTAGCATGCCTCTCTGTTTTATATAACTCCAAATCTGAAACTTACTTATGGATGATTTACCTGTTTATGAATGGCTTCCTCTATGTAAGTGAAAACTACCATGTGAATATATAGCCAAAGGCAACATTTTTTATTGTTAAATGATATTCAAAACAAATACATATATTTACTGGTCTCCACTATTACTATAATGTAAAACCGCATGGCACAGTGCACTTGCCTGTCACTTAGTGGTGACGATCTGATAGACATGCTGACACATGATGTCTTTATTGTGAGATAATCATAAAGTAGCTACGACGGGGCTGGGGAGCTAGCTCAGCAGTCTAAGCACCTGCCTCACAGGCATAAGGCCCGCCCTGTTTCCAGCCTGGGACCTCATGCCATGCCAGGTTTGATGCACTGTGCTGGCCCCCAAAGCAGGGGTGGCAGTGCATGCCTGGAATCCGGCACTGGAGAGCTGAACTAGGAGGATCAGTACAGGTCCGAACTACATAGTGAGATGCTGTACCAAATAAATAAAGAAACAAGACTTTTTGAAAAAGTACTCATAGTAAGTAAAGTTACTGCAATGTTACAAGACAGTGTAATTGTATTAGTCTATTCAATTATGTACCATTTAATACTGTCTGAGACATCTGTATCTGAATATATATACATATATTCATTCTATGCTACATACGGGGACACAATATGAACCTACTTCTAATGTACACAGAGCAAAACATAGTATATATAATAAATGTATGTAACATTATCTAATGCTAGTAATGTTATTAATCTTTATAATCTGGCTATTTTAAGTCATTATTATTATTTTTTACCTTATGGAAATAATGATCAAAGTGCTATCTTAAGTATATGTATAATATATATTTAAATACAGATTTTACAAATAGAAAATTTTTAGAATGGCAGATATGAACAGTCATTACACAATTTCCATAATTTGTATTACATGATCACTCCTAGACCAGACTATGTGGCAACAAGTGAAAATGAAAGGATTGGTTTCATATAGCTGTATGTCTGGTTCTATAATTAGCTTAAATAAAATTACTTGATAATTTGATACAAACAGAAGGCTGCTTGAAAGAGGTGAAAGAATGCAAAGTTTCCTGATTTCAATTAAATATGTCCTATTACAAATTATAAGATAACAAATTGCCTCTGAATTACAGTTATATTCTTAAACTCAGAATATATAAATATCTATTATTTTTGCATAAAAATAAAATAAACAGGTATATGCTAGAAAAAATTCCACTATACTTGTAAATGAATCTTACTAACTGTGTCATAGTATTTAATCTATGTATGCTGCTGTTAAATAGAAACTACAGAAAATTACTTTGGAAAAAATGAATGTGAGGTTCACAATGTTAATTCACATAGGGAGCATTCAGAGTCTTCCAATTTACTGCAAGACTCGACACATGGTTGAAAAAGAATCATATCAGAAGTTTTGATGAAAAATACATAATGATGAACTGAAATAGCTAGGCCCTTTTTCACAGTTCAAAGTGCTTCTCATTTATTGTGTCCTTATAAATTAACCAGGAGACACATGCTAAGCAAGACAGCAAAAAAAGCTAGTAATGTTATTAATCTTTATAATCTGGCTATTTTAAGTCATTACTTTTTTTTTACCTTATGGAAATAATGATCAAAATGCTATCTTAAGTATATGTATAATATATATTAAATACACATTTTACACATAGAAAATTTTTAGAATGGCAGATATGAACAGTCATTACACAATTTCACAAAAATGTTAGAGTCTAGAATAGAAGCCCATGTGCTTTTAAAATAATATTAATTGGGGGCTGGAGAGATAGCTCAGTGGAATAAGTGTTTCCCTGACAAGTGCAAGAGAGTGAGTTCAATCACTGGTTCTGCCAAAAATAAAATAAAATAAAATAATGTTAATTGTGCCCAGCTTTATTAAAATACAATGCACAAAATTATATGTTTTAGGATCTATAATGTGATGATATGATACACATTTAGTTGAGATATCATTACCAAAATCAAGTTAATTAACAGTTCATCCCAACATACTTATTTTTCTGTGTAGAAAATATTAATGTGTCACTATTTTAGCATATGTCAAGTATGTAACCTACTATTATTAACTGTCATCAAGATATGAATTAAATATTCAGGACTCACTAATAATAAAACTAGAAACTTGGTCCCTGGCATAAAGATGTCTCCATATCCACTAATCTTTAGTGCACAACAACTGTTGCTCCACTCTATTGATATGATCTTAGGGTTAACAGCTTTTTGTCTCTTTCCTTCCACCTCCTCTTTCTTTCTTTTCCTTCCCCCTTTCCCCTTCCTTCCTTCCTTCCTTCCTTCCTTCCTTCCTTCCTTCCTTCCTTCCTTCCTTCCTTCCTTCCCTCCTTCTTCTCTTCTCTTCTCTTCTCTTCTCTTCTCTTCTCTTCTCTTCTCTTCTCTTCTCTTCTCTTCTCTTCTCTTCTCTTCTCTTCTCCCTTTCTTTCCACTCTTTCCCCTCTTCATATATCTCACTTATAAAAAACACCATCCATGCAGTATTTGTTCTTTTACCCCTGGCTTTTTTCATTTAGCATAATTTCCAGTTTTAGCTATGTTTTCACAATAGTGGAATTTTCTACTTCTTAAGTGCTAAAAAATATTACATTTCTTAATTAAACATTTGTCCTTAGCATTCATGGCTGATTGGTTTTAAGATTAGGAGATGCACAAATGTGTGTCTTTTCAGAAGATATAGCACATTTTTATATAAGCTTTTAACGTCTTTCTCTATAGCATTCATTCATTCATGTTGCTGGTGATTAAGGTTCACTTATTTATCTACTCACAATACTGAAGATTATGACCCCCCCCAAGGGACATACTTAGTTGTAATCCCATCACTTTTTCATTCATTTAAATTTTTTTTTTTTTTTGGCCGAACCAGGAATTGAACTCAGATCCTTGAGCTTGCCAGGGAAGCACTTAGTCTACTGAGCCATCTCCCTGGCCCCCTCATTTAAAATTTTGAGAGAAGGCATCATTAAGTTGCCCGGAAGTAGTGCAAAGATTTTTAGTGAGCACTGATAATTTCCCTCACAATTTATCCCATGAAATTGCAATTTCAGTATCTGTCTTCAAGGGTTCCATCTGCATAGATGGCACAGGTTATTTTTTTTGTCTCTTTCTTAGGGAGGAAATTTTTCTCAAATCTCCTCTTTAGCATATTTTCTTTATGAGTATTCAACCTCTCTCTCACATCACCATCACATCTCCTTCTTCATGGTCCACCTTAAACTAGCTGTACAAGTCTAAGAAACAAATTCCTTAACCACTACGTGAAATTGGGAAATCTATGTCTCCTATGATACATAATTTCACCTCATGCTCCATGAATTGAAATGGAAGACTCCGGTGTCATTTTCAGTAGAATAAAAAGTGGTCTAACTGCTTAAATTCTCTTAACCTCCTGAGAAATACATAGAGTTATTGCCTTCTCAATAATATTGGAACAGTGCACATGTGGCTAAACTGACCGTGTTTGACCAAAAATTAAGGAAGTCACCTATTTCAAGAAAGAGATAAAAATTGATTCAAGGCATCCAGCTATTTACCATGCAACATAATCTATTTCTGCTGCAACAGCTGTGGCAGAAGAGAGTTGAGGTGGGATGTTGGGAAGAAAGGAAATTAAAACGAGTTAGAAGAAATCCATGTTTTACCCAGAAAGAAGTTGTGGGAGAGCAAGAACTCATGAGCAACCCTATCTTCTTAATCTACACTGTCAGTGATATAGCAAGGGAAACTCCCATCCTGAAAGGTACCTGGGATGAGTTTGTTTTCTTTAAAACCAAAGAATGAATTTCATGAAAAAATGGAGATTAAAGGGAGAACATTTATTGGGGAAGAAAGCTTCTGTCTGACAGGGACACAAGGGGGACCAGAATGGGTTGCCCTGGGAAGCTTCAGGGATTTTTATATAGTAAAGCCATGTGGGTCTAAGGTGGAAAGAATGATAACTCACTCAGTTGGGCACGAATTGAATGAGACTATAAGCACCATTGCTCAAGTAAAATTGATTAAATCCAGGACCAAAGGGGAAAGCAAGTCATAGAAAGTGGACAAGATAGAGAACAGGAGTTTATTTGGTAGCCAGCTGGTAGCTGTTGGATTAGTGACTCTTCTTGGCTTCCACAAGGTAATGATCAATCCCAGATGCTTATCTTTAGCGAAGTAAGCATTTGTTCAATCTTTGGTCTGTAGGTCTGGCTCACAGCAGAAGCATCCATCTCCTTGACAGTTGCAAGGTACCTTGTCTTCAGGTATCTCCTGGAGGCCCTAACCTTGTTTGACTGGCCATAATATTTCACCTAATTCAGCTGCCTACAACACTACAACAAATACCTTACACTGTATATTATGTAAATGCATTATTCACATTCTATGGCTGGCCTAAAATATCTGAGTGTTAAGCAGAGAGGTTTATTTTCACAGATGTCCTCTAAGGGTGGGTGAATCCACAAAGCCTCAAAGAACAAAACAAGATTTCAGTCAAGGACACTTGGATCCAACCACATCTAGATAAAGCTGTAGAATCAGACATCTCACTCCTGGGTGGATTAACTTAATACTTTACTTGGAGAAGTCCCGAGTAGTTCCTTCCTTCTTGAGTACTCCCTTCCCTTCTTGTAGTAACTAACTACATGTCATCTAGACATCATGGTCATAGCCCAAGAGGGCTCTAATCCTCCTGAGGCTGGGAAATCATTCCATTTCTCTCTTTTTGTTTAGTCTTGGCTGTAAACTCTTTATGAGATTGCAGACCGAATCAGTCCACAAAAACTAGGGGAATTATTAACACAATATACAAACTTTCAGATTGTAATACTCTGAAACTTTGTATAGAGTTCAAATGTATATGTCCTTATTAATTAGAATACATTTTCCCTTATAAATGTTTTTAATATACATAACTAGAGGACTGAGTTTCAGTTAATTCTACCTTTTACAAATATATTATTATTTTTCTACATCCATTAAAAATGATCTACACTTAGCAAAGATCCAATGTTTCAATTAGATTCTCAAGAACTTCTATCTGTAAGATCTAACTTTTTAACAAATGTAATTTTAAAGATGTTAATAAAGTGCATGTAACTAGTGTCTAAGTTCCTTATAACCATACTCTGTTTTGGTTGACTTTCTAAAAATCACCAGGAACTGTATCATTATTTTGGGTAATGTCCTTTTCATTATGCTTTTATTTCATAACCCATGTGGTATTTTGTATTTTTGCCTGTGATTAACATATATTCTAAAATTGTAGCTTTGGATAAGAATGGATTGGATAAGAATGATAACATGTATGTTGCCAGAAAAGAAAAGAAAAAAAAATTTTTTTTCATGCTCAAATCCAGGTCAAATCAAGGATTTTAGGTTTCTTATTACTATACTTGTTAGGGAAGATAAAAATCTTGAGTAATTGAAGAAAGAGAGAGAAAAGTAAGGGAATGATTTTAGTGAAAGCTCTTGTGAATGTTCTACCCATATCTCCTCAGGTAGCAGTTAGAGATTTCCTAGCCATATTTTTCATATCTAGTAAGGAGGATCAGGTTTTAATCTAAAGAGTTTACTAGTTACTCAGAGCCTGAAGTCTGATTTTCACTCTAGGAAAATCTGGGTAAAGGCACACAATGACCTATTGAGATCCTTGAGAGTCAGAGTCAAGATGAGATGTGACAGCGTTTCACAGCTGGTCAAAGACACAATGAAAGTTTTCTTTGAACAAGGAGTGGTGCACAACAGGAGACTGATGGCAAAAGCTCTGGGAAATTCTGTTCAAGGGGGCCACCTGGAAAGTGGTAGAATTCAACACTCAATCATGTAAGGAGTGATTGAGACCAGGGCCCAAAGTAAGCACAGGCTGAGGGAGTCAACACCCAACGCCACGACGTGAGCAGCAAGTGTGCCACAAGACAAGCTGTTGTCCCCACAAAATGCCGAGGATAGAACCTGCAAAGGCACAGCACTCCAACATTATACACCGTCTGTGTCCCTTTTTGTTTTCATTTTAACGTGGAAAATAAATAATAAAATAAAATAAAATAAACAATAAAATCGCATGTGTGCCTCTTGCAGGACTAACATCTTTCTTCTTAATTACTTGTCTCATCAGGTCTATTCTAAAGACGACATCAATAATAACACATTTGAGCAAAATGAGACAGCAGCCATGATCCTGTGCTCAATGTAGATGGAGCCTGTATTTGGCTAAACTATGCCTAGACACAAATTTAGTGTTCATCAGAGTTTGGCTTTTATTATAATTAGAAAATAGGGCATCCAGACTGACTTCCATTTGGGACTTGAAGAGACCAAATGCTTTTGAATGAACAGATAATTTATTGACTTGTCTTTTTTTGATAGAAACAGAGAAAACTATAATATTAAAATGAAGAGTGAAAATAAAAATAAATATGCAACTTTTTTTTTTTTTTTTTTTTTTTTACTTCAGGAAAGGGCATGGATTCAACATGATGGCTATAATCATTCCCTAAAAATTTCTATTTGTTTTTTCATTCAAGTGTTACTCTACCTTGTTTCTCTATGTAAAGTTGCTCTGAAAAATGTAGCTCCTTTTTTATTTATATATTTGGTACAGGGTCTCACTATACAGCTCAGAATCACAGTGATCCTTCTGTTTTGCCCTCACCAGTGCTGGAATTACCAACATGAGCCACCATGCTGGTGGGTTCTCTGTGACTGACTCATCATGCCCAGGGGAGGCGGCAGGAGAAGGGACAGTGCCACATGTGGTGCTGGGAAACAAATCCAGTTCCTGCACTTGCCCAAGAAGGCACTAAGTCTGATGACCTATTTTGGTGCCCCCTAAAAATTATAGCTCTTATCTCTTCATTCATTAAATATCTGTAAATGTAAGCACTGAAAATGTGCTACTCCAGTTTTTCCCTTAGTTGTTTCGTGTGTGATTCCTGACAACCTCATGTAATAATCATGTTTGTTATGGAGGCTGTACACATACTAAAAATATTGTTTAGTGTGATTTGGGGTGTTATCGAGTCCAGTGATAATTGGATTCATATATAACTTTATATATGTGTGTGTATGCATATATTTGTGTAGATAGATACATAGGTAGGTAGGTAGATAGATAGTTAGATAGATAGATAGATATCAAATTTGCCTCTTGAAATATCTTAAAAAGGAAATCACTCTTACTTTTGTTAATTTTTCTTTTCTTTGGCACATGCACACATAGTATACAGTATGGAGAGTTCTGCCCTAGTCAATAATTATTCATGGAAAATGTCAAATTACCTTTAATACCAATACTCATATCATCAACATACAAGTTTTGAAATTATAATTAGGTAATTATCAACACTTCTGTGTTTTACACTTATTTAGTCTGGCAAACGCACTTTCTCATTTGTTAATAACTTATTGTTTTTAGCAGGTTATTTTGATTTTATAGCAACTCATGGATATTTCTGCACAAATCATCTGCACTGAAAAATGAATCGTCACGAGGCATGATGGCATATAGTTGTAATTTCAGTACTCAAAGCCCTAGGTAGGAAGATTTCTGTGAGATCAAAGCCAGCCTAGGCTATGTAGTGAGACCCTGTTTCAGAAAGAAAGAGAGAAGAAAGAAAGAAAGAAAGAAAGAAAGAAAGAAAGAAAGAAAGAAAGAAAGAAAGAGAGAGAGAAACAGAGAGAGAAAGAGAGAAAGAGAGAGAGAAAGAAAGAGGAGAATGAGAGAGAAAAGAAGAAGAAGGAAAGAAGAAAGGAAGGGAAAAGTTAGGAAGATGGGGAACGGAAAGGAATGGCCGTATACATTTCATACACATAGTAAATTAGGTGTTTCACACAATTTATTTTCACTAATGTTTCAATGATTTTCCATCTTTTGTTTGTTTTATACTTGATTACAAATGGAATTATGAAGTTTAAAATAGTGTTTCTTTTAAGAAACATTGCATAATTGAAAATAGTTTAGGAGTATATCTTGAGCAAGTTAATAGATGGTATGTATCTTATTTCACTGTTTTTGTTTATTGATTGATTGATTGATTGACTTACTTTTTCAGACAGAATCTTGCTATGCAATTCAGATCGGCTTCAAGTTCTTTTATAGCCCCAGCTGGTCTTGAATTCCAAGGATCCTCTTGCTTCATCTACCACACACTGGGATTATAAGCTTGTGCCACCATGACTGGCTTAATGGTATGTATTGCATGTGATAGAATAATACTGAACTGTCCCATAATCTGCATGCATTTCTAATGTTCCAAGAAAGAATGATGTTTATAAAACCAACATTTTGTACTATAAAACATTAAAACTTAATTTTATGCTGAAGGCAATTTTTTTTTTTTTTTTTTTTTTTTTTTTTTTTTTTTTTTTTTTTTTTTTTTTTTTTTTTTTTTTTTTTTTTTTTTTTTTTTTTTTTTTTTTTTTTTTTTTTTTTTTTTTTTTTTTTGGCAGAACCAGGGATTGAACTCAGGCCCTTGCACTTGCCAGGGAAGTGCTTATTCCACTGAGCCATCTCCCTGGCCCCTGAAGGCAAATATTTTTAAAACAGTTTCACTATCCTTAAAATGCCCAGAAAACAACTATTTCTAAATTGAGGGAATATTGTTATTTTATAATATAAATTTATTATAATACATCCTTAGTATAAGAAGAAACTATTTTATGAAAATATACTAATAGCTGCTCTTGCTAATTGGCTGTAGTAATTAAAGATGCTGCCACTAAATTTAAATGAAATTCAATGTAAAATGTGCAATGTAAACACATCCTTTTGCTAAAATTAGCATGTTTTCTTTCACTTGTAAGAAGATTAAATCATTGGAAAAGAAAAGGAGGCAGCATGGTTAGAGGCTAGCAATCTGGAGAGTTGGAGTCCAACTGATGCTTTCATTGGTGCTATTTTATTCTACCACACCTCTGTTATAAAGAATAGCCAATCAGATCATATATTTCCTCTTATAAATACAAAAAAAAAAGGAAACTACAGGTATTTGAAAGAAATGTGAACATACAAGAAATAAAATTATTAGGATTTTATTAATGACATGAGAAAACTATAAAAAATTTTGGGTGGAGATGACATAAGGAAAAACTAAGTAAACTTCTAAAAATTGTTCTCTCTTCAGAGAAAAACAATTAATACTGCATCCATCATATGCTGATAGTGTTATATAAGAAGTCACTTTTAAGAAACTATAAAGAATGTGAGATTAAGCAAATATGTCTCCAAAATTAAATTATGTTTTCATTAAAAAACAAGGGAAACTGTAGCAATCTAAAGGAAAACAATTCATACAAAAAAGTTTGAGGGATAAATTTGAGAAAAGTTCACTTGAACTTTAGAACAAAAATTTTAGAAATATAAATAATGGAAACCCTACTATTTACTCAATATAGTACACTGATCACTTTTAGAGAAAACAAAATGTAAAATATAAAGGCTGCACAGTTGTCAGTAATGCAGCATAAATAGAAAATTAATGTTTCTATTTTTAGAAACAGAAATATCTATTTTTCATAATCTTATAATCAGGTGATAGAAATTTGCATTATCTTTATAACAGTTATCAAATATCAAAATGAAATACCCTGTAAAAAAACAAAAGCAATAAACTCTTGCAACTGTTGATTAGGAAAAGTTTGATAAATGTTCAAAGCAAAAACTAGGGGCACACCACCAATGAAAAATGACAAAGATGATGTAATGTTACTTCCAGCTGAAATTTCTGGGGAAAATGCCTATTTTCATCATCATAATTACTTTGATAAAATTACTTAAATTTATCTCACTGCATCTTATATAACAACAAACTAAACATACTGAGAATGTTTTGGGAACATATATATGCTTTATTTTCTCAGCACATTATAACACCCAATTTAATCATTGTGGTTCAGTCTTGTGTAAAATTATGGTTCTGTTCTACAGTCAATCTACCAATTGTAATTAAAAAGTTATTTGAAAAAAATTTAATGATCTATATAAAAGAGATCTGCTGAATGAAATGTACTAAAATAGACAAATAAAAATGGGTGTTCTTAAACATGATTGGAATTAGAAAATATTTAGATATTAATCTAAAAATAAATTATACAGAAATTAAGTTAAGTCTGGCCTTTCCAAAACATTGTTTCTGTGTGTTTGTTTCAAAGAAAACAATTAAACAAAAATCAAACATAAGCCTTATCCTATAAAGGTTTTGAAAGCTATTTCCTGTTACCTTTGCTGGCTTTTAATAATCTAACACTTGTGGAATGCTTAGAATAGCTCATGCATATTTTATTTGTTTATTATGTATGTTGCAAGGGGTTCACTTGAATGTATTAGAAACTGTATATGTTGTAACCCTGAGGACATTGGATGTAGAGAGACTGGAGGCAGGAAACTGCTTGACACTTGTTGCTAATTCTTCACGTTTTCTGGCTTGTAGTAAGCAATACAGAAATCTGAGAGGAAATCATGAGTTTTAGAAGACTTAGATAATACTTTGAAAGTAACGCTAATATTGAGTCAACCACAATTGAAAGGATTTTGTAAGATTTCTGATTCAGACACATAATAGTAAATTAAACTGCAAATATGATAGCACTCACAGCTCAGTTGTTACACATTTTGGTGATCTTATCTGCCGATTACCTTGCTTAACTGACTACTGGAAGCCAGCTTCAACTTCTCTCCAGAAAAGCAATCATATAACGAATTAATCTTGTGAATTGACATTGGCTGGTTTAGGAGATGAAAAGTAGGTCCACATTTGTTGCTTAAAGTACAGGAGATCCCCTGGTTGGTGCAGTTATTTCTCTTGATCTATTCTTTATTTCATCATTTGTGTTTGTGTTTGCTTTCTGAGTAGGCAAAACCATAAACTGTCTATTTAGGGTTTTACACAGTTTGCATGTGTTCAATATTTCAATAATCATTTAATTTGAAAAATAAAGAAAGTTGATATTGTTGTATTTTAGAACTAGGGATATAGCTCCATGGCACAAGAGCTTGTCTGGCAAGCACATGGTCCTGAGTGCTTGATTCCTAGAATGAGAGAGAGAGAGAGAGAGAGAGAGAGAGAGAGAGAGAGAGAGAGAGAGAGAGAGAGAGAGAGAAAGCTTGAGATTCTCATATTTTAAAACCTTTCAACTTCAAAATATGTACATAGTCAGGAAGAAGATTAGAAGAATAACAGTTATCCTTATAGTTATATGATCTTTGGGGTTGTGTGACATGAAACACCTTTTACATTTCCTCTAAATACCTAAGTGTGTTGTCTGCTCTGTGAATTTCTCATTATACTGTTCTTGCTTCTCACAAACTCCAGCTTCCTTTGCTTCTGTTAGCTTCTCCACCTGTCTGCGGGTTGGATGGTTTGTGTTTCTTCCCCCTTCATTGTTTTGTGGATTTTTGTTTTTTGTACAGGGTTTTGAACTCAGGACCCTCTGCTTGCCAGGCAAGCACTTATTCTACTGAGCTATCTCCTTGGGCACTGCTCTGTGGAAATTAGCTGCAGGTACTGAATGGAAGCAATCACTGAGCTCCTCTCATTGGTTGCTCTTGCTCCTCAGTCCATATGTATTGCTTACTATCCAGGGGCAAGAACCATTTTAAAAGGGATGAATTTTCTGATTCTTAGTAATTAAAGTCAAAAGATTTTCTGGGCTAATAGCACGCACCAAAGATACTTTCTCATTTTTTTAATGCTAAACTGAATATACACATATCATTTCCCTAGAAATATTCAAATATTGTGGTATTTTTTACTACAACAAACTTTTTCTTAATGATTTCCAGCTAAAATTAAAAAGTCATGATAAATCAAATGCAAAATTGATACAGTGCTAACTATATCAATATAGTTACAGGCCACTTCTGTCCTATAAAATGTAAATACTTATTGAGGTAGTACTGAGATTTTCCTGACAGTATTGTAAGCTTTTATAGCAGCAATTTTTCTTCAGTTTCTGCATCTCTTTAAAATACAAAGGAGCATTTAAATGAAAGCTATTTAAATACCTTTTTCTCATGTAATTCATCAAATGTTGTTTTTTAAAGTGGAAACCAGTGACATACACTTGTGTTCTTAAAGTTATATTTCTAGCTTAAACTTATATGACAGATCAGATATTATTTTCTAAACTTTTATGTATTTGTTTATTTGGTACAGGGTCTTATTACACAGCTCAGACTCATAGGGATTCTTCTGTCTCAGCCCCTCCAGAGCTGGGATTACAGGCATGTGCCACCATGCCTGAATTTGGTGTCCAGTTTAGAGCAGGGCTGGCATGTCGTGTGGTACTTGGTATCAATCCTAGGTCCTTGTGCTTGCCAAACAGGCACTTAGACCAACAACCTGACTCCCTGCTCCCCAGACATTACGTTTTCTATAAAGTTTATGGAACAGTTATCCAACTGCCATTTTAAAAGGCCAAAGATTTGCACAATCTGAAGAGAAACCAGAGTGTTCCAACTACCATTTTATTTATTTATTTTATTTTATTTTATTGAACTACAAATGTCAATCAGACAGTTTCAAGACACCTTAAGAATGCAGATTCAATAAATTAATACATTGCAAACTGTTTGCATAATGTTTTGGTATTGTACAAATATATTGATATTATATTTACAGATATTATTTAGCAGATATCTTTTATCAATGAATTAAGAGTGTAGCTGCTTACTTATCTTATTTTTTATGCCTGAATTATATCAAAAATTCAATAATTGTTTTCCTAGTGGATGACCGTAGTACTAGAAGCCAACATAATATCCTGTCCAACCACCATTAGTGCAGATCTTGCCTCTCATAGAATTATGTAGAAGCATAGCATTATCTATCCCAACTGTAGTGTCCATACACACACATCATGATTTTTTCTGGACTACCATTTTAAATTGGCCCATTAATATTAGCTTCAAATCTGAAGCTAAGAAAATATTGGATGTAATTCAAAAGCAATAGCAAATTTCAATATGAATCAAATTGTATTATTACTGTTAGCCCAGTCACAAATGAATTGATGTATTCATAACACTTGGTTACCCAAGTGTTATGAATTTTACCTGAAGTATTTCCCAGTGTCCTAACATTGAAGGATATTGGGGCACTTTCATGAATTACGGTATATTAAGACCTCTGTCAATCATCTTTCTTTTGTTCTTTCCTTCCTGTCTTCTACATGCTGAATGGATCTCCTCTACCCAGAGCTCCTCAGTTGGCCTCTGTGATGTTCTGCATAACCAGGCTCCAGGCGTTAAGCATCCACGAACTGAGATCTCTGGAAACATGAAATAATACAGTTCATGTATTGAGGAATAAAAACAGTGATAATGGAAAATTTATCTTTCTTCTTTACAAGTTCTTTAGCTCAGTTACCTTATCACAAGAATGGAAATTGAAGAGACTGCTAAAAGGGTCTAAATAAACTTTTCCTTCTTTAAAATTAATTCAAGTATTTTATCATTGCATTGGTCCTTACAGTCACACTGAGCAAGGGGACTTGGAAAAGTAAAGCAGGTATTTTAACTTAACAGTCATCCTTGTATATACTCAAGAGGCATCTCTTGAATTTCTAGACATACATTCTCGTTTATAATTGTACTGTAAAATAATCTACAAAGCATTTCTTTTTAAAATTTTATTTTTTTTCTTTTAAAGTTTTGGTACCAGGAATTGAACTTAGGACCTTGTGCTTTACAAGCAGGCATTTGGGCCACTGAGGTCTATCCCAAGGTTCAGACCATTTCTTAGCAATTATTTGTAATTAATTGCTTCTTTTCTTTAGCCAAAATATATGGGTTTGTTGGCTGTTCCAAATCAGACATTCTTAGTTATCAGAGCATGTGTGTATGTGTGTCTGTGTGTGTGTATAAGGAATTTAATGGTGTGACTGAATCCAAAAATATAATTAGCATTCACTTTGACCCATTAATTCTGCATAACTTGAAAGCTGTAGTCAAATATGATTGTACTTTATCCATTACCTGCTGATTTCTCTCTCTGCCTTTCTCCCTGTGCTAACCAGTTAATTGGCACTCTTATACAATGCTCATTTGCCACTTAACGCAGTCAGGATGCTGCCTTTCTTATATTCAAATAGCTCTTCAAATTATAAGTATTTTCACAGGCTCATACTGAAACTGTCTCAGAGTTCTTTTTATTCCCAGTGCACTAGCATAATTTACAATATTATAGCTCACAGCATTTTGAAAATAAAGAAAATTCAATGACGTTGATGGTAACTTGAAAAGATCCAAAGGTCTGAAGTGATAACATTAAGAAATCACCTTAGATGATATCGAAGGGCTAGCCAAATCCCTCAGAAGATTAAAGCTCCTGCAAGCAGGTGCAGGGCTCAGCGGTTAGATCCCTGGGCAGCCATGTCAGCCCCACCTCCTGGGCACCATGAGATGGCAAGGGAGACTGGGCGTGGGGCACGTGTCTATAATTCCAGCTTTGGGAGGTTGTAAACTGGCAGCTCAATATGAGTCCGATCTAGGAGTGAGACCCTGAACACCCTGTAGACCCTTCTGTAAAATAAAAAAGTAAATAAATAAATACATAAGTAAATAAACAAACAAAAATATAAATAAATGAGTCATCAGGCTGGGGGGATAGCTCAGTAGAATAATAGACTACCTGGAAAGCACAGGGTCCTGAGTTCATTCCCAGGTACCACAAAAATAAAATAAAATAAAGTAAAATAATGAAATAAAAATAAAGATGATATTGAAAGTAGTGCAATGGAGGACAGACTTTTTCTGTTACACATGTTGAAACATGTTGATATCTCAATATAAAATGAATTTGTTTTAAGAAAAAAGGAGAATAGATTTTATAAAGACATCTTAGAGATACTATTGTGGAACTAGCTCTACTTATGAAAAATGCAGCTATGCACTAGTAAAACTACTCTACTCATAAGTACTGGAAGAGATGATTATTAAATTAGGTAAGCTTTTAAAAGTTTTAGAATAGATTGAATAAAAATCCTTCATGAGAAGCCCAGAGAAAAATCTCTGAAGTGAATTTTTTGCCTATGAATGTATGTGGAGCCGTTTTGAAGGATACAGCTGATTATGTCACAAATCAATATTTTGGGGACAGTTTTCACTTTCATAAAATTAAATAAATCAACCAGAATCAAAGAACATATTGATCCTTCTAAAAACACATTTTTAAGGTAGGCAATATACTACTGTGACTTTCACGTTAAAGTACATTTAAAATATGTATCAAAGCAATTAACCAAGCAATAACTGTATAATCTGCACAGGGACAATATATTTTTATCATATGTTTGAAAAACTGTGATCATTTCCATCACATTGTCTTATCTCTAGCAGTCTTGAAGATATTGTGCATTGTGATTTCATTTTTTAAATTATTGGGTCATACCATATCATGGATTACATTATTAGCATGTCTAATAACTTGTCATGCAGTTAAAATCTAACGTAAATTTTTTACCCAGTTCTTCTAATACTGAAATCTATAAACCTATGTAAAAGCTTATATCCTTCTCCTTTCTTTTTTAAAAATGTTGGTATCAGCTTAAAATGTGCATTGAGACATAGCACCAAATTTTGTTTTTGGAGAAATCTCACAAACAGAAATGAAGCCAATCTATTTTTATCCAGTGCTTGAGTTGGATGACAGTTAGGTAATTTGGAAAGCAGCATTAAGTGCTTTAGGATTTATAGGTCCAGACTAGTGCTGTGATGGGCCAAATAGCACTTCAGTGACCTGGAATAAATGGTCTGACTGCACAAATTGGGATATATCTTTACAGGCCTGCCAAAAATATATATTCTTAATTTCATATATGTATGAAGTTTAATACACACATACATACATTCATATATGTATATATGAAATTAAGAATATATATTATATATGAAATTAAGAATATATATATGAAATTAAAAATATATATATGCGTGTGAAATTATATATATATATAATTTTTCTATACAATTTCCTATTTTTGGAAATAGAATCATACATGAAGACAGTTTGTTCTTGACATTAGTTCTAGTGGTAATAGTTAATAAGAAGGAGCAGTTTTCTTTTCAAGTTATTACACTTGTAAAATAGTAATCTATTGTTCAATGTCAAGGGATCACTTTTGAACCATATTATAAAGTTTTCCTCATAATACAATCCCTGAAAATTAGCAATGGATTCAACAATTCATGAATTCTTATTTTTGTATTGGTTGTAACTAATGTATAGTTGTGGAGCAGCACCTGAGCAGCTGTCCTTGAAAGAAGAGCAACTGTCTCCATTTTGACTGAGCCTGGTTCTATTTCCTTGTATTGTTATGTAGAGAGCTGGCTAGGACCTCTGTTCATCCTCCAATTGGCCTTAAGGAATGTGTGTTGGTCTAGCTGAGGTGCTGGTGATAGTCCTTGAACTATCACCATGCGTGTTTCTCTGGTAAACCTGCTGCTCCTTAATGTGAGCCAGGTGTGAGACTCAAGTAGAGGCTATGACTTCCTGGGGTTTGAAAGACTACATCAAAGCTGAGGCACCAGACTTCCCAAAACATTAAATACTATATAATGCAGATTACTCACTCTGCATATCTTCTATGCACATGGCAGAGGTAAATGTAGGCCACCCACCTAGCTCAGCTCACAGTAGTCACCTACTTCCCACAATTCTCAGTCAATGCTCCTCAAACCATCCCCCCACTGAATAAAAACCAGATGAGGCCCTGGGTCACTCTTGGTTCTGGAAAGCCATTTTTGTGGCTGGACCTAGAGCCCCAGTGATTAAAGATATAATTTAGTGTCTCCATTTTTCCCATGGGTTTCATGGAAAGTGGTACATTGGAACCAACTTGATGGGATTCCAGTGATGTAACTTTGGGATTACAAATATTGGTTTCTTGGACAGAGACGAGGCCCTGGAAGTGTCTCCTCATATAGTCATCTGGTTTATATAGATTTTAAAGAACATGGAGATTATACATTTATTTGAAACTCAAAGTTAATGATTGAGACATACTGTATTTTTAAGTTTAATACGCACATACATACATTATGTACATATGATTATACCTTACATAGCTGTATAATAGTTATAAAACTCAGTTTTTGGTTTTTTTTTTGTTTTTTGATTTTTTTTGGAGGAACCAGGGATTGAACTCAAACCCTTGCCCTTGCCAGGGAAGTGATTACTCCACTGAGCCATCTCCCTGGCCCTATAAAACTCAGTTGATTAAAATTTAAGTTTGCATCATTATCTTTTCATTTTTATTCATTTTAAGTTTGTGTCACTATTGTGAGCTAAATCACATACTTTAGTTTTCAGTACTGGAGATTGAATTCTGGACCCTCCACTTGCCAGGCAGGCTCTTATGCCACTGAGACATATCCCCAGCCCTAAATCACACACTATTTATTAGTGATTTTAGCATAATGTCCCTTTATTCAATAGGTCCACTTTATGCTTACTAGTAAAGTGAATGATCACTGAATGGCCAAGTAACCCAAAATTCTAACAGTCTATTATGTTTTAGAGAAATCTATGTAACTTGAATATCACTAAGCATCATCAATGAATGAAATTGAAGGCATTCTAGCTTACAACAAATATAAATTACTTGTATACATACATTTTATCATTGAGAATTTTTACATTTTCCATAATGACAAAAAACCTCTTTCATATTTCAAATTCCAAAAGCATTAATATCAGTGTTGAAAGTATACAGTCTTTTTTATGATTTTGGGGGAATAAGTTGTTAAGATTCCTGTAAAAATGTAACTAATACACAAGATGTAAAATATCCTAAGCATTAAGAGGTGAAGGAATTGGATGCACATAATTTGCATAATGCATAGCCCAGGAAAATCACAGGTGGCATGATGCAGCAGGCCCTGGAGCCTCAAGGGAACAAGATTACCTGCATGCTGCCCAATTTATTGGCACCATCATTTGGCAAAATAGAGTGGCCTTGGACAGGGCTGCATGTCATTGTGAACCCATCAAGCTCATTGTGTGTTTTGGGTCAGTGTTCCTGTCCCTGGTACAAAATTCTTGACTCCCCATCTTACAGGAGAAGTGGTTTAATTTTGATCACAGTTGTAGAGGCTTCAACCCATGATTTGCTGATTGCGAGACAGGAACATAATGACAGAATGGCCAAGCAAAGCTGCTTATCATGGTGTCCAGAGAGCAGATGAGGAAACACACTAGAGAGGGAAGGACCCAGGAATCAGATGTAAATAGACCCTCCCAGCTCCACCTTGGAACATCAGGAGGTATGCTTAGTCAACCCCTCACCCACTTTGAAACCTATCAAGTTCATACCACAGATTAAACATAATCTTTTTTTTTTCCAACCTGATTGAAACAAACTCAAATAGAAAGTACAATCTAAATGGGACAGTAGCTTGCATTTAGTTTTATCCCTGAAGAATTCAACAGAAGACCATTCTCTACATTAATAATTTGGTAGCTTGCTGGGCTAAGAGCCTGCCTGGCAAGCACAAGGACCAAACCCTGGTGTGCCAGGCCGGCCACTGGAACCTGGCATGGTAGTGCATGCCTGCAATCCCAGTACACCCAGTTTCAGTGGCCAGCACAGTGGGTCAGTGTTCCATTGCTGGCAATGTCATGCAATACCGGACATTGATCCCAGGTCCTTGTGTTTGCTCAGCAGGTGCTTAGACCATTGACCCATCTCCCCAGCATCTGAATTATAACTTTGAGGAACAGGGTAATGGATATTTGTACGTACAGCGCATAACTGCAAAAGTAACTAACATGAACAGAAAAAATATTATGATAATGTACAAAAATCTAATAATATGCAAAAATTTTATGTTAGTAAATTCTTTTCTGTATCATTCATTCTACAAGATAAAATGAAAATGAAGCAAGTGAAACAACAATAATAATATGTCATTACTCAAACTTAATTTCTTTGTAGAAAAAGGGAGGCATGAGTGTTACCTGCTGTAAAATAGACCACACACTGTAAAATGAGAATGTCAAAGTTATGTAAAGTCTAACTACTTCTTTACTTCTACTTTCTTGAAACATGTTTATTAGTTTAAATTATAGAGCTTTATTGATTGGATTATACTTGCATGTATTTATTAGATTTATGGTTTACTTTTAGGGAATTTAAGTTTATTTAATTTATTACTCAAAATCATCAAATCTATTAAGATCTTGTAAATAAATTATGCATGCTAAGTAGTGTTTAAATATGATGTTATGTATGGTAAATATGTTATTAGAAATAACATTTCTAAGAGAGTTTTCTAAGATAAATATTCTACATGCTGTTTTAGTCCTTAAAATAGGAAAATTTATATGCCATGTACATGTTAATTATTTGTCGTATAATTTCATGTAAAAAAATCTAATTGATAGGGAAATAAATATTTATTGAAATGCCTAAAGCAATAATTATAGACATAAATACCAGTTATGTTCTCACAAATTATTTTGAAAGTCAATCTAGAAAGTATGTAGCTAAGGATATGCTAATAAATGCTGCTTAATTTTTTGGCACCAAGTAAAAGAAACATTAAAATAGGGCATCGAAAATTAAGAAGAGCAAAGCAAACAAGCAAGATCCATATGTTTATCATTACTAATAAAGTGTTTTAAAATTCTGAACATTGAAAACAAAGTAGAAATAAGACATCTGGTGAATAAATGACTCAGAGAAAAAACATGGTCATGATGCTAAAAATGCATAGAATTATCAGTCAGGAAACAAATTATCAGTTTATTTCTGTGTTTAAGAAATATATGAATTAGCAAATCTGACACATTGAAACAGAATTTTATTTTTTTAATTCATGTATTTGTTACAGGGTGTCTCTGGGAAGCTCAGACTCCTACTCATCATCCTGGTTTAGCTTCCTCAGAGCTGGAAATAAAGGAATGTGCCACCATAACAGGTTTCAGTGCTGGAAAATTAGGAAAGCAAGTGAATGTGTGGATGTTATGGTTTGTTTCTAGTTGTTTCCCCAGAAGCCTCATGTAGTCATGGGGTGGGAACTTCTAGAGTGTGTGATTAACACATGATCCACTGGGATTATGTGTGACCTGGGATTATGAGTCTTAGTATTGCTTGGATTATGGGTGTGAGTACTACACCCCAGCCTGGGCAGAGAGTCTGAATGCAATATAAGAGACAGAGACAGACTTATTTAGCAATTGCTCTTTATCATTGTTGCTGTTGAGCTACCATGAACTGCTGCTCTCTGCCACGTGCCCCTCTGCCTTGGAGCCAGCTGAATATGAACTGAAACCTCCAGTAATTGTCAGCTAAATAAACCTTTCCTTTCTTCATTTTGGGTGTTGGGTATGTATCCCAGCAATGAGAGAAGAGTAACTAAGACAGAACTTAGTACCATAGGGCTGAGGATTGCTATGACTAAACCTGACCATGTGGATTACAAGCATTTGGGAATGGTTTGTGGGAAGAGATAGGAAAGTTTCAGAGATTTTGCCTATAAGCAAAGTGCTGGAACAGCTTTGGTTGTTCTGTTTGGGAGATTCTGGTCAGAGCTCAGAAGATCAGAAGGCTGATAGAAAGCTTGTCTGTAAAGACCAGACTGGGGAGGTTTCTGCTGGCAAGAAGGACCACATTGGTTGTTGGACTCCAGATGATTTGTGCTATGGTTTAGCCAGAAGACTCTGAATTTTGCTTATGTCCAGAAACTTTGCCTAAGACTGAGTTTAAGCATGGCAGACTGATTAATCTTTCAATAGTTATTTCAAAGCAGCCAAATATTGGAGTGGTCATGTGGCTGTTTTGGGGGCCTTTTAGTCAGATTTATGCTAAGAATGAAGAGCAAAGAGCCCAGCAGGAAGGTCCAAAATGTGAGTTTGACAAGAAAGGAAGCATCAAGAAAGCTGTGGACTGTAACATCATGAAACTCAGTTGTGCCCGAAATTTTCTGATCAGGGAGATTATGGAGCCACAGAGGAAGGAGACTGATGATCTATAGTGTGCCTGGGGAGAGCCACATGGAGAGAAAGCACTCTCTCAGGCTTTCACAGAGAGCAAACTGGTCAAGCATTGGCTGTGACTCATCCACATGACTGACACAGACAAAGGATCTACAGAGTAAGGTACAGGACTACAAGATAAACCCCGAGGGGACTTCACTGACCTCATCAGAAATAAAAACTACGTGTTTTGGTTTATAGGTCTTGCTCTATCTTGGTCTTAAGCATCCAGAAGAAAAGTATAAAAATGAGGTATATAATGTGGGGCCATAATAATAACTTGAGCTGCATATGGCTACAGTCAACAACTTCTTCAGACAACTCACTATTATTGTGGAACCCTGGATGGTGTTGGATTGTGTCACCAAGTTCAGGCAATTATAATTGTTGAATGACAGTGAAGTGCCCATCTTTGACAGGTCTAGACAAAAAAGGGGGATATAAAGGAAGAACCATGATGTGTTTGTATAAACAGTACAGTTAGGATAAATATGCAGTACTTCTGCATAATTCTATGAGAAGCAAGATTTGCACTAATAATGGTTAGACAAAATATTATGTTGGCTTCTAGTACTATGGACAACCACTAGGAAAATAACAAGGTAGAAAGTATTAATTATGGAATCTGTGATATAATTAAGCTATAAAAAATAAGTGAATAGCTACACTCTCTTAATTCACTGATTAGAGACATCTGCTATAATAGTGCCTGTAAGTATAATATCCTGTATATACTTGTACAATGCCAAAACATTACAAAAAGTTTGCAATGTATTAATTATCGAATCTGTCCTGTTATTTTGTATTGAAACTGTGTTATTGTTATTGTTCTTCAACAGAAAAAAAATTAATTAAATAAAAAGAAAGCTGTGGACTGCAAAAATGGAGCTGAGAGGATCTCCATTATGGAGAAGGAACAAGAGAATCCAAAGGATGGCCTGAGGGCATCACAGAAGGTGGCAGGTCTCTACCCTTTGCAGCCTCAGAACTGCAAATTTCAAGGACTTTGCCTTGAGAAGAAAACTGCAGAGCCCCATGTTCCAGAATGGGGGCAGCAGCCACACCACATTCCAGAATGGTGCCAGCATGGAGAATTTGTTCCTGGGAATCAGGGTTACGGTGCTCAGACACCCAGGCACTCAACCCCTACAGCCAAGAGAAAGGAAAACCTGCCTGGCACCCCAGCGGGCAGCAGACCTCAGCATAATCCATGTGGTAATTGTTTTAGGCACATGCACAATACAGGAGTTCTCTTCCACCTTGATTTCAGAAGGCCTGGGAGGCCAGGCAGTGTGCCCCCAGATGGCTGTGTGTGAAGCTTGGAGAGAGAAGTCTATTCAGTGGAAACCCCAGAAGTTTGGAACAGCCAGGTACCTGGATCATCTAAGGGAAACTGCAAGGAAGGAGCAAAGAAGGCCTGAGAAGGAAGCTGTGGGAGCTACCACCACCAGAAGTGCCATAGGGACAGAACCATGTAGGGCTCACAATTCAGTGAAGACTGCTTCAGATGTTCCAGTTGGAACTGTGGGATTTAATGTTTGCCCTGCTGGATTTGGACTTGTGTTGGTCCCAGTGTTTTGTATTCCCCTGTTGTTTGCAACTTTTGAGTTGGTAATATTTATCTTGTGCCTTTGAATGTTGGATGTGTTTAACTTTTCTTTTGTACAGGGGCTCACAGCTAAGAGTTTGTTTGCCTTGGATCTTGGAGGAGACTTGGGACTTGGACTTCTCACCCATGCTGAAACTGTTGGGACTTTGGCAACTCTTAGAGATGGACTAAAATGTATTTTGCACAAAAGGATGTGCATGAGACATTGCGGGTCCAGAGGTGTAATGTTATGATTTGTGTCCAGTTGCCCCCCAAAAAGCCTCATGCAGTCATGGGGTGGGGATATTTAGAGTATGTGGATTATGAATCTTAGTACTGCTTGGATTATGGGTGTGAGTACTACACCCCAGCCTGGTGCAAAGAGTCTGCATGTAATATAAGAGACAGAGAAATAGACTTTCTTTAACAATTGCTCTTTGTCATCATTGTTGCTGTTCGGCCACCATGAACTCCTGCTTTCTGTCATGTGCTCCACTGCCTTGGAGCAGGCTGAATATGGACTGAAACCTCCAGTAATTGTGAGCTAAATAAACCTTTCTTTCCTTCATTTTAGATGTTTGGTATTTGTTCCAGCAATGAGAAAAGAGTATAGCAGGGTATGCAATACAAGAGATCATTAGATCTCTGATTTATCTCTCCAGCCCACAAATAATTTTGTAATGTATTGAGTACAGGGTCTACAAGGGTCTTTCTACAAACACGGACTTATAGTGATTCTCTTGTCTTGAGGCTCCCAAGCTCTGGGATTACTGGCGTGCTCCACCAGATGAAATCTTGATCGTCCTCTCAGTGTACCCTGGGCATGGGGCCAGCACCTCATGCCTGGATCGAACTCCTGTTCCTGTGTCTAAGCAGAAGCCTTAGTCCTCTCAGCTAGCTGGAGAGACTTCCACAAATAAATTTTTGGAAATTAAAAGTAATCCAACATTACAATTTAATGCTTTTTTAGTTCCTTCAAACAACAATGGCAAACAGGATATTTAAGAAAAAATAAATAAATAGAATGTCTTAGTATGTAGCTCAGTGCAAAAGTTTAAATTCTGCTTTTTTTCTTTCTATAATTAAGAATTATTTGTTCTGTACCCTCAAACTGCATTAAAATAAGCTTTCCATAAATATTTAATTTGAATAAAATATTCTAGAAATTAACCTTCTATTAATTCTTCCATCCCAGCTCTTGGGAGACTGCAATCAGGAAGATCACTATGTGTCTGATTTTGTAGTAAGAACCTTAACTCTGTGTAGACGCTTCTCTAAAAAAAATTAAAGAAAAGAAAAACCTGGGGCCAAAGTTTTGGGCAAGCCAAATAGTTCAGCAGATTGAAGAGCATGCAAGCAGGTGCAGGGGCTGGGGTTCAATCCTTGGGCCTTCCATGCCACACCTATGGGGTGTGATGAAATGACAATTGAGACTGGGTGTGATGACATGTGCCTGTAATCCCAGTTCTCGCGAGGCTGTAAACAGGCAGATCACTATGAGTCCTATCTAGGAGTGAGAACCTGTACACCCTGTAGACCCTTCCCTAAAACACAATTAATGATGATAATAATAATAATAATAATAATAATAATAATAATAAATACTTCCCCTGATTTTAAGTAAACAAGCACAATTTTCCCTTGTTTTATATTTTTCTTCTAAATTTGAATTGAGTGTAAATACTAAAATATGCACACGTTCTTTCCTCTATGATTAGTGCTTTCTACCAGCTGTAGTGAGTATAAACATACTCTTATGTTTGCTACCACATGCAAATATGTTCTTCTATTTTAGGTAGAAGAGATTGTTGTGATGGATAAATAAGCACTTAATTTTGAGTCATTAATCTATAATAAGAAAATTAGGTTCACATTACAGGAAAGGAAAAAATAGTCATATATGTTTATTCAGAAATTTTTTATTTGTTTTTTGGAATAAGTGGATTTAACCCTTTTAAATAATTGAGGTTTGACCAATGTTACTAACCAACACATAATAAGTGATAGATCAGGCTAAACGAACAAAAATGAAAAAATTCCTCACTTCAAGAAAGATGTCTTACACATGCAAATTGAAGAAGAAAGCAGGAGAAGGCTGTCAAATTTGATCAATACAGGTAATAAATCTATGTAATTATGGAGCAGCATGTAATATTTACAAATGACTGGTGGGGTCCTTTTTCTTTTGAACTATCTAAATGCTTGGTTAAACTCTTCAATTTAATTTGCCCACTTAAAAATTATAGATTTTTCTTTCAATGTATTCATTAACCTCTAATCAATTTATTTAAATCTATGGCTAAAACTGCAACTAGACACAAAAAATATATAAATATTGAATCCCTAATCTTCCCTTAAAATATTCTTGCTATGTAATTTTTACAAATTTTCAATTAAAATATTTTCGTCTATCTAAACTAATGCATAGTATAAACCTGTCCCAAACATTAACCATAGTAGAATTATTTCAGAAAGAAATAGTAACATATTTCAAAGCTTTATACTCAGATTTCTTAAATTCAGTAATTATTTTTAGTAACTTCATGATATGATATTACTTATAGTGTTAAAAATATAATGAGCTTGTTGCTCTATAGAACATGATGTATATAATTTTGGTTTTAAAAGTTGTGGAAAGCAGAAGAATAAATTGTTATAAAATTCCTAAAAGTGATGCTAAGATTTTCAGTCATTTTGTTTCTTGTAGACAATAAGATATATACATGTCCATAAAACTGTGATACATAAAATATTGCATATGTCAAACATGTTTAGTTAATGTGAACTGCTTTTATCAATCACAGTTAAATCTCACTCCAGGGGATTTTTGTTATCATAATATAAAGTGCAAACTTTTTCAGAAAAAAATAATCTTTTTTATATTTCTGTTTTGTAAGTCACTAAAGCATATGTGCGCAAAACATTTCTGAAATACTGGAGAGGGGAAAAAGCATACTAAAATAATGATTAGGTTTAAGTTCAATCACCTACATAAAGGTAAATTCTAAGTGTTTTTCACTTTTTCGAAACAAAAACACTCAATCTCCTGGAAGTGAAAGTAGGAGGAACTCTTGAAGACATAGGGGTAGGTAAAGAGTTCATGAACAAACATATATTCACAAGGGAAGCACTTGAAAGAATCAACAACTGGGATCAACTCTTCTTAAGGACCTTCTGCATGTAAAAAGAAATTGTCAACAGAGTGAAAAGACAACCCACAAATTAAAAAAAAAATCCTAACAAGCAATCAGACACAGGTCTACTGTCTAGAATATATAAAGAACTAACATATAACAGGGCCCTCAAATTGAAAGACCCAATTCAGAAATGGACATCCGAGATGAATACACACTTCTCAGAGGACAAAATTAAAGAAGTGAATAAATATATGAAAAAAAAGCTCCACATCACTAGTCATCCATGAAATGCAAATAAAAACAACACTGAGATATCATCTCACTCCAGAAAGAATGGCTATCATAAGGAAATCAACCAACAACAAATGTTGGATAGGTTGTGGGGAAAAGGGAACACTTCTCCACTGCTGGTGGGAATGTAGACTGGTACAACCATTGTGGAGGTCAGTGTGGAGACTCCTCAAAAGTGTAGGACTAGAAATCCCATTCAAGGCAGCTATCCCCCTACTGGGAATTTTCCCAAACAAACTGAAAATATTGTATCATAGTGATATATGTGTACCTATGTTTATAGCAGCGCAATGTGTGATAGCAAGATCTTGGAAACAATCAAGATGTCCATCACATGAGGAATGTGAATGTTGAAAAAAATGTGGTATTTCTATATAATGGAGTATTACTCAGCTGTTACAAATTACAAGTTTGAAACATTTATACTGAAGTGGATGCCACTTGAACATATACTCATAAGTGAAATAAAACAGACAAACATGTGTAAATATTGTATAGTCTCCCTAGTATAAGAAGTGAAAAGAAGAACTACAAATGGAAACATACAACAACAACTAAAAACAATTGAGTCAGATAGGACAAAGTGCATGGCATATGCTGCAGGATACTAATCAGCTTTTCTTCTGGATGGTTAACAACCTAAGTTCACAGATCAAAGTTGGCGAAATAGAAGAGCCACAAGGCCAGCCAACATTTTGGCCCTAGCCTTTCAAGGTCAGTGAAGACTCAGGACATAGGAGAACCTGTACTGCAACATCATGAAACTCAGTTGAGCTCCAAATTTTCTGAACAAGGAAATTATGGAGCTACAGAGGAAAGAGATCGAAGTTCTATAGTGTGCCTGGGGAGAGTCACATGGAGAGAAAACTTTCTCTCAGGCTCTCACAGAGAGCAAACTGGTCAAGCATTGGCCGGGACTCATCCACATGGATGACACAGACAAAGGATCTACAGAATAAGGCACAGGATTACAAGATAAACCCTGAGGGGACTTCACTGCCATCATAAGAAACATAAAGTACATGAATTGGTATATAAGTCTTGCTCTATCTAGGTCTTAACCATCCAGCAGAAAAGTATAAAAATGAAGTATACATTGCGGGGCCATAATATTAAGTTGAGCTGTAAATAGCTATTGTCGAACACTTCTTCAGATAACTCACTAATGTTGTGGAATGCTGGACTGTGTTGGATTGTGTCATTGAGTTCAGGCACCGAAATTAGTTGAATGACAGTGCAGTGCCCACCTTTGACAAGTGCAGACAAAGGAAGGTGTATAGAAAGAAAGAATCATGATGTGTGTGTATGGACAGTACAGTTGGGATAGATAACACTGTGCTACTACATAATTCAATGAGGGGCAAGACTAGCAGTAATGGTGGTTGGACAGGATACCATGTCAGCTTCTAGTACTATAGACATCCGCTAGGAAAATATCAAGGTAGAAAGTATTAATTATTAAGTCTTTGATGTAATTCAGGTATAAAAATTAAGATGCGCAAAGAGCTACACTCTATTTACTGATAGGCATACGGTGAAATAATATCTGTAAGTATAATATCATGTATGCACCTTCTATGATACCAAAATGTTATGAAAACAGTTTGCAAAGTATTAATTTATCAAATCCATCTTGTCAAGTTATCTTAAAACTATCTCATTGATACTTGTACTTCAATAAAACAAAAATACGAAAAATAAAAAATAAATAAAATAAAAAGATGAAAGAGTGGGATGAGTTCAAACTGTGGTATCTTACTTGAGCTGAAATGTTGTTTATTTTTTCTAAGACTATAGTCAAATAATTTATGGTGAATTTTTGACCTCCTTCAGTGCTTCAATCTTTGGAGTATTTCAGACATGATTCCAATATGCATGTATGTTCTTTAGAATTTTTGGAATTTATCGACTAAAAGAGGCCAATATTTTTTAACCTATTTCTTAAACTTTAATCTTCAGTGATTATAAATAATTAATGTATTTTATATTTACATTCATGAAGAAAAACTTAAAAGATAAGTTGCTACTGAAATATGAACTATTCCTAGAGGAAAAAATGTACAAATATATTATTTTTCTAATTTGTATGGTGTCATTATCTTTGTAGTGCTTGGGGTTTACTCCAGGGACTTCACAATGAGTCCACTCCTATAGCTTTTGGTGTAAGTTACCCAGTCTCATCATGATCATGTGATTTTTCTACTTTAGCTTCCTGGAGTGCTGGGATTAGAACTGCGCACCAACTCTCCACAAGGAACATAATGTCATTTTTTACTAAGAATATGTGCCAATAAAAAGTAAAACGCCTTTATTTTGTGCTATGTTAACCATGCTAAATCTATTTTTGGTAGGTTTTTTTTTTTGTATTTTTTTAGGGAAGTGTGTACAGGGTGTTCAGGGTCTCACTACTAGATCAGACTCACAGTGATCCACCTGTTTACAGTCTCCGAAGTGCTGGGATTAGAGGCATATGCCACCATGTCCAGTCTCAGTTGCTGTCTCAGCGTGCCCCAGGAACAGGCCTGGGAATCTAACCCCTGAAATCTACACGTGCTGGAAGGTGCTTTAGTCTGATCAGCTATTTGTTCTGCTCTTGGCAGATTTTTAAAATGATTTCTTTGGCATTTTAAATAAGATAATAGTGTCATAAAATAATTCTACTTCTGTTTCAAAGTGTTGCAATTATTATTACTAAAAATCACAAATTGCTGTATTAAATTTTGTATTTAGAAAAGAACAAAGAAACCAAAGCTATGTGTTGGATATCCTTTGTGCTGTAATACATTAATATATTCTCAATAATAGATTTTTATCACTGATTAGGAAAATCACTTTTCTACTGTTATGTACTTACATTGTATTTAAAAGTAGCATGGCTGCAGCTATAATTCACTAGATACTTATTGTCATTCAAATGTCCTTTCCAATAGAAACTTGAAGTTGAAGCTGAACATTATAAATTGCTCACAATTTGGGATACTGATGGTGTACAAAATTTAAAGTATTGTCTTGGTAACTACATAAATTCTATTAAATTAGTTTGACCATGCTTTATAATTTTGTTTAATTAGAAAATGATAGTTTACTTGGGAAAAATTGAAAATAGACGGCTTCCTTGAAGGAGCGGGAGGTATCCTTCTTACTTAGCAGGTATGATTTCCCCCATTTCCTACGTGGCCTCCTGGATGCTGTCACTATCTGATTGACTCTGTATGTCTTTGGTCCTAACTTGGGCAGCTCTATCCACATGTTTTCTAACTATCCGATTTCTTCCTTTCCATTAGGTATGTTTGTGGGAGGCTTACAGAACTTACAGTAAAGGACCAAGTAGATGGCTCAGTGGTATAGGTACTTCCCTGGCAAGCACAAAGGCCGGAGTTCAATCCTTGGTTTGGCCAAAAAAAAAAAAAAAAAAAAAAAAAAAAAAAAAAAAAAAAAAAAAAAAAAAAAAAAAAAAAAAAAAAAAAAAAAAAAAAAAAAAAAAAAAAAAAAAAAAAAAAAAAAAAAAAAAAAAAAAAAAAAAAACCTTACAGTAAGATAATGAAGTAAAAATGACATGTTTATTTTATATATTAAATAAGAATCCTTAAGTGGCTTCTCTTTGTCTCCTTAGAACTTTATCAATGTGGGTGAGAGGATGGTTACCCTGGCCTTTCATGGGCCTCCTTGTACCCCTGTTTTGCCTGTCCACCCTTCCTGTTAAATTACATTCATATTCTTTTTTTCTCCTTTTCTTCTTTCATTGTGATCTTGTATATGCTTTCAGCTTCTCACACTAGGAAGAAAATATAATGTTCACTAACGTGTGCCGGGTTTCTTTCACTTATGAGTGTGGTCTTGAGTTGCATCTGATTACCTATAAAAATTTTCAGCTTATCTTTCTTTAAGTCTGAGTAGTTCTCCATTTTATAAAAACATCAAATCTTTTAAATCTGCTCATTGGATGATGGACATTTTGTTGTTTCCATAAACTAGCTATTACAAATTATGCTACCATAAAACGAGAGCACAAATTTCACTGAGGTATGATGATTTTCATTCTTATGGGAAGAAACCCAGAAGGAGAATATCTACATTAAATGGGACCTCCAGTCCTCATTTTTTGAGGAATCTTCCCACCAATAGTAGGGAATGCTTCATTTTTCTGTGGGGCTTTGGCAGCATGTGTCACTGCTTGATTTCTTGATAACAGCAATTCTTTCTAGAGGGAGATGGAATCTCAGTGTTATTTTAATTTGTATCTCAATGACCAGTGATATTGAACATTTTTTCATTTATTAAATTTCCATTTGTAGTTCTTCACCTGAAAAGTGTGCATTCACCTCAGATGCTCATTTTTAGATTAGGTCTTTAAATTTGAGAGGTCTGAATTTTTTGAGGTTTTTATATGTTCTCAATAGTAATCCTTCATTTGAGGAACAGCTGGCAAACTTTTTTTCTTGCAATTTGGATTGTCTCTTTACTCTGCTGGTGGTTTCCCTTGTGCAAATGCTTTTGAATAAGATAAATCCAAGTTGTGGATTCTTTGTGGTAGTTCCTGTGCAACTAGGGTTTCATTCATAAAGTTTTTGCCTTCGCCAACATGTTCAAGAGGTTTACCTATTCTATCTTCCAGCAGCTTTAATGTTTCTACCTTAATAATTAGATCCTTGATCCATTTGGTTATTGCATGGTGAAAGAAACAGGTCCAACTTTGATCTTTGGCATGTATATGCAGATTCAGGTTTTCCAGCACCATTTATTAAAGAGGCTATCTTCCTTCTAGTGAATGTGTTTGCCACTTTTGTCAAAGATAAGGTGACTGGGTATGTATGGAGTTTTAGGCATCTCCTAATTTGCTCTACTGATCTTCACGTTTGCTGACTTTTTTTGTTGTTGAAGTTTATTGACAGTACTATGCTTTCTAAAATTTTTCATTGGTTATTATAATTTTTTCTCAATAATTTTATTGAAGGACAAATAGCAATGAGACAGTTTCAAATAAAATTAGTATAACTGATTCAATAATTAATGAATTGCATTTTGTTTTCTTAGGGGTAATTTGTTGTACACAAGGTGCAGACATGATATTCTGTTTACAAACACTATTAGAACAGATCCCTCTATTCACTGAATTAAGAGAATGTAGCTGTATACCTATCTTTTTTTTTCAAAACTGATTTATAGCATAGTTTCAATAATTAACACTTTTCACATTGTTATCTTCCTTGTGGTTAGCCATAGTACAAGAAGCAGACAGGATATCCTGTCCAAACACTATTAGTGCAAATCTTTCTTCTCACAGAATTATTTGAAAGTAGCTGCATATTTATCCTAACTATTCTGTATATACAAATACGAAATAGTCCTTCTTTGTATCCCTTTTTTTTGTTTGGTCCTGTCAGAGATGGGTATTCTATTGGCATTCAATTATTATAGGTGCTTGAGTTCAGTGAAACAGTCCAGCACAGTTCAGCAGTCCATAATAGTAGAGGGTTATCCAGAGAAGTTATTGATGAGAGCCATTTACGCTATGCTGTTTTTATCACAATAGCTTAGTAGTGTAATTTCTAGTCAGAAATTGTGATGCCCTCTGCCCTGTGTTTGCTGCCCATGATTGCCTTTGCTTTTCTTGTTCACCTCTGGTTCCAAATGAATTTTAGAATTGCTATGACTAATTTCGTGAGATATAATATTGGAATTTGGATTGCAATTGCATTAAATCTGTACACCAATTTTGGAAATATAGCCATTTTTACTATATTAGTTCTTCCTTCCAATTCTTGAGTCTTCTTTCCATTTTGTGATACCTACTAATATCTAATTATTCAAGCTACTCTAGTTTTCAACATAGAAGACTTTTACATTCTTCATTAGACTGATTCTGTGCATTTCTTTTCTTTTTTTGAATGTTGAAAAAATGTTGTTTCCCTAATCTCTCACTGATGTTGTTACTAATGTACTAGAAGGCTGTTGCTTTTTGAGTGTTGACACTGTATCCAGCTATTTTATTGAATTTGCTTATTAAAGACAGCAGATTTTTAGTAGAGTTTAGGGGATGTTCTGTGTACAGTATCATGATATCTGGAAGTAAGGATGATTCAACTTCTTCATTTCCTATTGTTATTCTTTTTTGCCTTTCTTTTGTCTATTTGCTCTAGCTAAAGTTTCCAGGACATTGTTGAATGAGAGTGCAGAGAGTGGACCTCCGTATCTTCTTCCTGAATTTAGAGCAAAATAGTTGCTCACTGCTATAAATTTCCCTCTTAAGAGTGTTGTAAGCTGGCTCAACCAGCTTCATTTTGTAAAATTTATATGACCTACATTTGGAGTTATCTTGTCCTCTCTTTTGTAAACTCCCACCCATGGCTAACCGCAAGATGTGGCTGTTTGTACAAATAAGAAAGTGTTTTTCAGCATTCTGAGAGAAGATAAAGAAATGTTTTCAACATTCCACAAAATGAGTTAAACTGTCCTTCTAATTACGAGAACAAACAGAACTTGTGAAAATGGCTAAAACTGTCATCAGATGTTCTTCCAACTTCTGGAACAAAAACAAAGCCTAAGCCAAATAAGGACATATTCCTGTAGGGTTTGAAAAAATGTGACCTTGTCTATGGGAACGAAGAGTTAACCTTGGTCATGACCAACTCAAGATAAGCTTTGTAAAATCCCCCCTGCTCCCCATACTCTTGTGCTTTTTCCCTTTAAAAACTGTGCCTCACTTAAGATCAGGGCGCACGTGCTTGGAGACGAGATTGCTGCCACCACTGAGTTCAGCTAAATAAAGCGCTTTTTGAGTTGAGTTCGTTTTTTGATTTTTGGGTTACAACACAGAGAACTTTCATTGTATTTCCTAAATTCTGATATGTTGTATTGGCATTATTTTTTATTTGGAAAAATGTCTAATTTCTTTTTTAAATTCATCTGTGACCTGTTGCTTGTTCACTAGGGTACTATATATTCTCATGCACTTTAAAAATTCTCATGGTTTTTTTACAGTTGAATTCCAATTTCATCACACTATGCTGTACTAATATGCAAAACAAAATTTCAATATATCTCATTTAATTATGTTCTATGAGTTACATGAACTACTTCGGAGATCATTCCATTTGCAGTATATATTTCAAAGTTGTGTGGTGGAACACCCTGTAGACATCAATTAAGTCCATTATTCAAAAGTTTGCTATAGTGCTAACATTCCATTGTCGATTTTCTTTTGTCTACTTGGTCTGTCTTTTAGTGGCAGTGTGCTACTGCAATCCTCGAAGATAATTATATTAGTGTCTGTTTGATGTTTCATGCTTGTTAATAGTTTTTGATATAGTTTTGTGCACTAGGTATGTTGCACGTACATTTATGCTCCTTATCTGTCCCTCTTAACTGTTCCCTCTACAAAGACAAAGTGAGGTGCTTTATCTCCCTTAATCAGTCTTGGTTTGAAATTCAGTTTTTTTCAGAGATAAAATAGCTTCCCTGACCTTTTTTTATGTTCCTCTCGCAGAGTATTATTTTCTACCCTTTGTATTTCAATCTGCAATTTTTTTGAATTAAGTGTATTTATTACATACAGCATATTATTATTCCTTGTTTCTTTATCCTTTACTCCAGTTGATGGCTTTTGATTGGCAAATTGAGGCCATTAATATTAATTATTATGACAATATATATTGATTTTCTTTGACATATTATTTTCCTGATTTTGGCTTGTCATCTTTTTTTCCTCAATTTGCTTGCCTTGTCTGTTGAGGTTCATGGAGTTGTTATCTCTTCTAGAATGTCCTTCAAAACATTTTACTTTTTTTTGGCAGAACCAGGGATTGAACTCAGGCCGTTGCGCTTGCCAGGGAAGCACTTACACCACTGAGCCATCTCCCTGGCCCCCAACATTTTCTTCTTTTTTTTTTTGGCAGAATCAGAAATTGAACTCAGGCCTTCGCCCTTGCCAGGGAAGTGCTTATCCCACTGAGCCATCTCCCCAGCCCTCTCCTTCAAAACATTTTAGAGTGCTCGTTTGTTGGTCATAAATTTTTCCTGAGATGTTCTTTGTCATAGAAATAACATTTTTCTCCATCATTTTTAAAAGATAGTTTTATGGGTTACATTGACATGGTTGGCACATTGTTTTCCTTTAGACTTTGAAATATTTCACTCCCAGCTCTCCTTCATTTGAGGGTTTGTTTCTAGAAATCATCTGTAATTATGCTGGGCTTTCCTTTACAATTGGTTCACTATTTTTTAATGAAAGCTTTTAAAATTCTATTCTTGGGATGAATTTCTGGAATCTTGACTATGTTATATCCAGATACAGATTTTTTTTTTTTTTTTTTTTTTTTTTTTTTTTTTTTTTTTTTTTTTTTTTTTTTTTTTTTTTTTTTTTTTTTTTTTTTTTTTTTTTTTTTTTTTTTTTTTTTTTTTTTTTTTTTTTTTTTTTTTTTTTTTTATCATGGCTAATCTAAGCTCTCTATGCACCACGGATTTGTATATGTCAAATTCTTTTTCTCTACCAGGGAAATTTTGCGCCATGGTGTTTCTAAAATCATTTTTATACAATTCGTGCATCTCCTGCTTTTCGTTGAGTCCAATCAAAGTTGTTATTCGTCCTTGCATCGTCTAACACCTGCTATATTGATTGCTCATGCTCCCTTGTTAGTTTCAAGAAATGTTTCTTTTCAGGACCACTAACTGCAATTCATCTGTTATATGAGATTCTGACATCAAATTGGCTTTGTTTGCTGCAGATAATTTCAACTGAATTTTTATTTTCCTGGATGTGTGCCTGAATCTTCCTTTTCTTTCCTATCCTGAGAATTTCATGGTTTTCATTTTCTTAAATGCTTTTGCTTTTCTTTGACTTTGTCTGCTCTAGATTTGCTAACCATGGTTTTTATTTTAAACTCTGTCTCTGCAGTTATCTGAGTAATTATTTTTGATTTGATTTTTTCTGATGCCTCATTCAATTGATTTGTTGTTACTACTTCAGAGAGGCCAAGTGGGTAGCATTTGAATTGTCCCACCTCCTTGTCCACCAGATTTGTCTTTGGTAACCTGCATGCATGGGGTTGCATCTTGTTTAAGTATCTTTTCATTTTCTTTGTTTTATTCTTTTTCATCTTTTTATTTTTAGGGAAGGGTCTATAGGGTGTTCAGGATATCACTACTAGTTCAGACACTCATAGTGATTCGCCTGTTTACAATCACCCAAGTGCTAGGATTACAGGCTTGCACCACCATGCATGTTCTCCATCACCGTCTCAGTGCATCCTGGGTGTTGGGCCAGTATGGCAGGCTGAGGATCGAACCCCATACTCCTGCACCTGCTTGCAAGGCTTTAATCAACTCAGCTATTTGGCTGGCACTCTTTCTTTTCTTCTTAGTTTTATAAAACTTTAATTCTAGGAGCAATATTTGTAAGTTTTGTATGGTAGGATATTTAGGATCCCTAGTAAATGACTATTCTCTGGGATTTCTTTCAGGGGTTTGGTTTTTGAGTGTTTTGCAAGATCTTACCTGTTCAGTTCATTGGGGATAAAGGTTGCTGCCTGTTTGACCAACACCTTGTCCTTTGGTACTACTACACAGTATTTTCTGTGACCCTTACTCAAGCTGAGGCTTAGAGTACAAAAAAGAATAGCTTTTTAGAACAATCATGACACTTTTGGCTCAAGTGGTACCCGATGTCTGGAATTGTATCTTATTTAAGTATACTCACTTTTTTATACTATAATTCCTAGATAATGTGTAAATTGCCTATGGTGAGTTGCTTTATTGTTAAAATGTTCAGAACCCCTAGAAAATGATAACTCTCCTGAGGTGTCCTCCAGGTGTAGTTGGATTTGGGGTTTTTAGTCTGTTGCAATATCCTATTTCTTCAGTTTATTTGGGACAAGAAGTCTCTGCCTCTTGGCACAGCCTCTGGTTGTTGGAAGTCTCCCAAGTTATTTTCTATGACCCTTAATCAAACTCACTCTTGGAATACCAGGAAAAAGAGGTACTTAAAATAATTATGTCACTTTTGGCTAAGGTGGCACTATGAGCTATAAAAATAGTATCAAACAGCTTAGAAAATGACAAATTGAGATAACAGTAATTTACCACCTTATCATTAAAAAAGTAGATTTATGGTTATATAACAAAATCTAAAATAAAGAAGTAACTGATGTGCCATACGTAGGTCCCTAATATGCCATTGTTACACCCAGTTGTTAAAGTTCAAAAGGAATTAGGGAAAAATGAAGTTGTAGAAAAAGAGAACAGGCTAGAAATAAGGCTAAAAGACAAAGGGCAGCTATTCTAACTTTGGAGAGCTGAAGCAGAAAACTGGAGGGAAAAAGATAAAAGGAATAGAACAGCATCGCAAACATTGAGAGGCTAGAAACCATGTTCATGCTCACAAAGAAAAGATCAGAGAGCAACAGAAAAATAAACTGAAACAGAAAACAAAAAAAACCTGAACAAAACTACCATTACTATTAAAAGAGAGAGAGTGGAAAAAAAAAGAAAAGAAAATATCCAGCTATGGGTTTGTTTCTGCTATTACTGGAAGACAGCATGTAGAGACAATCTCCTGATCCATGTTTATTCTTCCTTGCAAAGCAGTAGTAGCTTTCTGGTGAAGCAGTGAAAAATTTCCATGATTTTGTATCTTCTGGCAGAGACCTTCTTCATTTGTCCTACAGCTCCCAATGTGCCTTCTTTGGGTCTGAGCCCAGCTGGAAGCTGGTAGATGTAACTGTAGCCACAATATCTGAGCTCAGGTGGTGCCTCTCCAAGATGGCTCCTGGCCAGTCACTCTCTCCTACGGGACAAGAGCCCTCAGCAATCACCACCAGAGAGTTCAGTCCTTCATGTCCACTGCTTCCCATCACTGGATGCCTCTGGGGTTTCCAGCATTTACATTGTGTCGGTGAGTTTGAATCACTCCTCCCACACAGTGAGTCCCATGTCAAGGAGAAGACACCACCACTGCCTACTTCTTGGTTAAAGTTTCTCTCTTTCTTCCGGGTTGAGGGGAAACACTTCCCTCCTTCCTGTCTTCCTTGTATTGCTCTATTCCAGCATCTGAATGGCAACTCTCAGAGAGACTCCTCTGCTGGTCAGCGCTCTGCCATCTTGGCACTCTTGTTGATACTTTAGAGAGTAATTGCTTGAGAAGAGTATATCACACATATTAATGGAATTCATTCCTAAACCTCTGACCCATTGTATTATCCAAAACATTCAATTACTGTTACTTTTATCTCTATGACTTTTATCTTAAAATACACCAAAAAGTCACCATAATATCTAAATTAAGGCCTAAATGATACTAAATAAATGACATGTTAAACAAACAATATATATGTAAATCTCACAGAAATATATAAAAAAATAACTATGACAATTCTAGCTGTTATAGAAAACAGAGAAACAAACATAGCTTTGTAACCTCAGTAGATTTGTGAGTGGATATAAAATCCACAGAGAGTAGAGCTTTAGTGATTCTGGTTTCATTCAAAAGTATATTTGAGTGATCTATAAAATTGCATTGATATTTGTATCATGTGTATTTATTTTTTGTCACAATTTATTTATTACTATTTTTTTTTTGGTGGAGCCTAGGATTGAACTCAGACCCTTGTATTTTCCAGGCAAGAGCTTATTTTAATGAGCTATCTAACAGTCCTTGTTTTTGTTACAGTTAAAACATAATTAAGAAATCTTTTTTGATTTTCAAGCTCTATATGGTATTTTGTATTTTTTACTATACCTGCACTTTTTTCCTTTAAATTAGAATTTGTGGCTGGCCAAATACCTCAGCAGATTAAAGAGCCTGCAAGCAGGTGCAGGGGCCAGGTGTTCGATCCCCACGCTAGCCCCATACCTGGGGCATGCTCAGAGGGCAACTGAGATTGGGTGTGATAGTGCTAGCCGGTAATCCCTAGCCCCATCCCTGGGGCATGCTCAGAGGGCAACTGAGATTGGGTGTGATAGTGCTAGCCGGTAATCCCAGCTCTTGGGAGTGAGTAAACAGGCGGATCACTATGTGTCTGATCTAGTAGTGAGACCCTGAGCACCCTGTAGCCCCGTAGCCCCTTCCCTAACAAATACAAAAAAAAAAAAAAAAAGAATTTGCTCTAAAAATCTGACTGAATTCAATTTTCCCAAGTAAACTACAGAAAGATTATAGGTTATATCCCTGGCCATCTTCTATTGATGATAGTTGGATCTTTAGATCCAGATGTTTAAATCCTAATTTCTGCACTGTACATTTCCTAAGGGCTTTTCAATTAATTGATTAATGAAGACTTTATTTCATTGGGAGCTGAAAATCTGTGATTTTTTCCAATTTGATTTTCCTCAAAGAATTAGGTGAACTTTAACTTTAAAATATTTTTAAATGTACAATAAATTGATCGTTGATTTTATTTACTAAATTACAGAATAAATGAACAATACACATAAAGAAATAGTATATAAATTGATTGTAATAATTGCAAGTGTTAAGGAATAAGAATGCAGAAACTATTTGCTTTCTGATAAATTCGTGTTTTATAACAAAGATAACCCTTATTCTTTTGGGTTTATTTTGCTATTAATAATAAAATGGAAAATTCACATCAATTTATTTCCAATATTATCTTTTTGAGTTATTTATTTTGAATTCTTTTATATGCTGAATAATTTTACCTGTCATTTATGGTACCAATATAAACCCATGAATTCTTTATAGTTGATACATTTTAATAAATTGGCTTTATGCTTCCATTTGCTGCTAAATTTGTTATGTTTAACAGCAGGAAATTCTATTAAATTAGGTGCTATGTCTCTTTGATATTTCTGACAGGTTTTGATTTATTTTGTTTTGACTCTTGAAGATGTAACAATTTTATACCTGTATATTTTGCGACAGATATGAAAGGAGCAAATTTTCTAAAATATTCCATTTACACTGCTTGGAAATTTACATGGAGAAACTCATTCATATGTGTATATAGCATGTGTTCACTACTGCTGAACAAATATATTTCTTTTATTTGGATGACAAGCTATATATTTATTTGTCAAGAACAGATATCACTGTGATATTAAACTCCCAGAGTTTTATTTGTAGCTGTTTTATTTGCTGAAGTCTGTATCAATTCTGTACCAGACTTAATTCAACAAACATGTTTTACATATTTTCTGTCATGAAACTTTTCACTTGTTAAGCAAAAGTTCCCATGCATAGGGATTTTATTATATTTGTTGTTATTTTAAATTCCATTTTTTTCTCTATTTTTATTTTGATTTATTTTACCTTACTTTTTTTTTTTTTTTTGGTGCCAACAGATAGCTCAGTGGACTAAAGCACCTGTTTAGACAGACATAGGGACAAGGTTTGATCACTTGTATGCTGTGGTGGCCCTGCCCATGGGACACACTGAGACTGTGATTGAGAATAGGCATGATGGCACATGCCTGCAATTGTAGTGTTTACAAGACTGAACACAGGAGGATCACAACAAGTCTGATCTGTGTAGTGAGACCCTGTTGATCCTGTATTAAATACCAAAAAAAAAAAAAAAAAGATTTGGCCTTATTTTTATTTTTTTGACTGGGTTTCACTATGTGATTCAGACTGATCTTAGAATCACTTAGTAGCCGAGCTGGCTCACACTCACAAGTACTCTCCTGCATTGGCCTCCTGCATGCTGTTTTTTGTATTGAATTGTATGTTTCTGAAATTTCTCTCAGTTGTTGGTGTGTGCAGGAGAACACACACACACAGAAAAGATTTTTAGGTTAGTATATAAACTCCTATTTTGTTATTTTCTCTTGTTTTAATTGCAAAAAACATTTAATTAATTTTATTGAGAAACAAATAGCAATGAGACTGTTTCAAAACCCATTACTAGGCCAATTTCAATAACTAACACATTGCACATTGTTGCTTTCATAGTACTTATTCATGATACAAGATTCATACACGATATCCTGTCCAAACACTAGTAGCACAAATCTCAATTCTCACTGAATTAAGACAAAGTAGCTATATATCTATCCTATTTTGTACATATTGAAACATCTATATCTATCTATCTATATGTATGTATGTATATATATATATATATATATATATATATATATATATATATATATGTTAAAATGGTCCTTAATTTATATTACCTTTTTTGTTTAGTTTTGTCAGAGATGGATACTCCATTGCCATTTGTATTTGTACTGGCAAGATAGCTCAACAGACTAATCATAGTGAGACCCTTGCTAAATACATTAAAATAAAAATTTCTTTGTATTTTTTCTTTCGTGGTTTATGTTTTCTTTGGCCCAATATGTGATAAATTTTTAGAAACATCCATGTGAAATTAAAACAAAAAGAGCTTATCTATGACAAAAATACGTTTAATTTTTCAACTAATATTTAGAGTACTACTTAACACCTTTCTATTCTTATTGAATCTTCTAATTTCTATGTAAAGAGAGATACAACATATCATATATTATTTGTATCTTTATTTCTAATGTCTTTCATTTCAATTTATAATTTATAAAAGTACCTTTAAAGTTCTTAGTTCAATAATATTAATTTCATATTTCAATTTCATTGTGAAATTCAATATCATGTGTCCTACTTTGTTCTAACAAAGATCATTTCAATAAGTTTATTTGCCTAACTTTAAAACATGATTTATTTCTTTTTATTTATATTCATTTGCCATTAGATTGCTTATAATTCTATATTTTAACTTTTAAGTTATTATTTTCAGTATTTTTATAAGGAACTTGCAGTAGAACATCTATAAATGATCAAACTGACTTTGTTTTGTAAATTAATATTTCACTTTTATTTATACTGACCAATGTAACATTTTTTATTTTACAATTGTTGTAATTATGCTGTACTCGTGTGTGTGTATGTGTGTGTGTGTGTGTGTGTGTGCATGTGCATGTGTGTTCATGTACAAAATGTACACAGTTAACAAAAAGAAACAGAGGGTCAGACTTTATTGGTTTTTAATTTGAAGTTTTCCTGTGTTTAGAGAAGATCAACCATTACAGTCACTTCCCTTGCAATACTGTTCTGAGGGCTGGCAAGATAGCTCAGTGGCCTGAAGCACCTGCTTAGGCAAGCTTAAGCAGGCAACAAATGGCTATAGTTCAGTCTCTAGCACCACATGGCATGCCAGTACTGCCCTCAAAAATACTGTTTTAATGCACATATCATAAATAATAGTTATTTGTACTTTGATGATAGAAATCTTCTAGCATAGATACTTTGTGCATATTTTACCAGCATTCATTGGCTCTGTTTCAATCTTTCGTGACTTTCAGAGAAGTGTAGTTTTAAAAAGCTATAGCAGTTCAGGGCCAGGGCTCTGGCTCAGCAGTAGAATGCCTGCCTCGCAAGCTGGAGGCCCTGAGTTTGGTCCTTGGCACCAAAAACACAAACAAAAACTGTTGTAGTCATCCCCTCGATCAAGTGTTGCTATCATATACCATATGCTCTGTCTAGCCTTGTCCTCAGCTATTCTTTCCATTGAAAATAAAGTCATGTATTTTTTTTTCTATCTAGAAAATACATTAATTTAAGACATAAATTTAAATTTATAGCTAGTTTGGTGTTGGAACATGTGTTTAAAAATGTCTAATGAATGTAATTGTTGGTATATACACAACTAATTTCTTCATCATATTTTGCTGAAAATTCTTCACTCGTTATCTGGTGGCTTTTCTTGTTACTGAGACAAAATACCAGACACTCAAAGTTAAAGGTGAAAAGGTTTGTTTCCAAGGCATGGGAGCACGGCAGAGGGGAATAACCAAGGAGAAGCACTTCATCAGTGGTGGAGGAACACAGAAGACAGCAAGATACCAAGCAGAAAGATACAAGAGACAAATAACAGTCTGCTTTTGGTCCCTGATACGTTATTCAGGTTTCCCTCCCACAGGCACATGGCACTGACAGCCAGGTTGCGGCAGCCTTGTTCCTAGAACTACACCATGGATGAATCCCAAAACGCACCTTTGATGCCGCCTGTCTGCACACACCCTCAATCCAGTCACCTCTCAAGAGGTTAGCCCCTCCTGTGGATTTGCACATTTATCAGAAAGTAATTGACCATTTGGGTACAGGCTCTATTCTGGAATTTTTATTTTTTTCATCTGTTTGTTTTCCAGCTTCATCCAAAGAATTAATTTTATTGCTCTCATTTATATTTCATTTTTTGCATTTAAAAAGTATATTCGTGCATTTGGGATATATATAACTGTTGGATAGGTTTGTATAATGTTATGCTGCTGAACACTGGGACCTCAGGCAGTGCTGGAAAGGAGCATAGGCACAATGCTAGGAAGTCACAATAAAAGCCCAGCTGAGGTAGCCCAGGATATGGCTGCTGACACACCTCTTCCAGAGCAATAAAGCTGTCAAAGCTAGTCATCAAGCAGTTCTCTTAATTGGCACAATTTACTGCTTGGAGAAGTCTTCTGAACTGACTCCCCAGATCCTGCTAGATTCTCACACTTGCCTTCACCTTCCTTTGTTTGTAAACCAAATAAACAGAGGCTATCTGTTGGAACTATATATCTATGAGAGAGAGAGAGAGAGAGAGAGAGAGAGAGAGAGAGAGAGAGAGAGAGAGAGAGAGAGAGAGAGAGAGAGAGAGAGAGAGAGAGAGAGAGAGAGAGAGAGAGAGAGAGAGAGAGAGAGAGAGAGAGAAAGAGAGACAGAGACAGAGACAGAGACAGAGACACAGAGAGACAGAGACAGAAAGGCAGAGACAGAGACAGAGATAGAGACAGAGACAGGGACAGAGACAGAGACAGAGACAGAGATAGAGATAGAGATAGAGATAGAGACAGAGATAGAGATAGAGATAGAGATAGAGAGAGTTTTGATCTTCCTTCAAGCCATAAAATTCACAATTCTGGTTTCTTTTACTTAAGCTGCACGCCAATCACTTGTTTAGAAGATGGAGCCTAGGTCAAGTCCTCAATACATATTGATAACATTCATTATGAGGAATTTTTACCTGTACACAATATGTTGTGCTTCATATTTTCTCATTCTTCTCCCTTACCTTCAACTTCTCTTCCTGATTTTATTTACAAGAATGCGTTGTATTCAGGGTTTGCAAGCAAAATAATACAGGGCACATTTTTACAAAATTATTTTGTAATACTCAACAAAAAGGTTTAGTACAAAAGACTGCAAGACATCTGTCCATGCACTTAAGACCAAAAGAGTCACCCGAGTATCTAAGCTCCTTGGACATGCATGGCAACGTCCTGCATGATTCCAGCTGAAGCCTAGAGCTCACAGCTATGCCTCCACAAGTCCAAATGGAGGCCGACAGCTCAGGGCAATCTCTCACAGGTCTACTTTATTGATTTGTTCTAAGAAAGCTCAAAGGTCCTGCTAGGACCTGAGGGAAGGTAGAAAGTCTGTTCCATTGGGATGAAGGATCTGTGCTAGTGGGCTAAGGGATCCGCACAGGGGTCAGGAAGTGATGCTCAAAGGAAGGACCAGGGTTCCCCAAAAGAGAACTGTAGTAATTCTCAGGAACAAGGAGGTCCTGAGGTCCTCCACAATGACAGCAACCTCATTCACATCAGGAAAGGCAGCATGATCGGCTCCTATAAGCGAACCAACAATTCCAACAGAACAAACAGTTTCTTAAAAATTCTATAATATTCTCAATCATTCTTGCCGGTCTGTCTTTTTACTTAGTTGGCAATAATCCTCAGGTGGGCCTCCTATACCCAGAGTCACTCTAACTTCGTAATAATTTCATCTGAGGGTTATAAGTTGGCCATCAGTGGCCTTCAACACAATTTTATATATATTTTTCTTCTATTCTCTTTTATTCATATATTTTCTTTCTATTTCTATAACCCTTCCAAGTCCCCCTTCTCATTTGAATATTTTCTTTGCATTTTCATATATCTATTAGAAATATTAGTCTTTACTTATGCTTTCATTTTCTCACACGAGATACAACATAGCATTTAAATATATGCATCTGATTTATTTCACCTAAGAATATTTCAAATTGCATCCATTTAGCTGAAAATATTTAATGCTTATACTTTTCAATTGAGTAGTGTTCCATTGGACAAGAAACCCAGATCTTTTGCATCTGTTCATCAGCTGATTGCCATATGGGATATTTCCAACATTTAGCTATTATTAAATGTGCTGATATAAGCAAAAATGTGCATATATTTTTGTTTCCTTCTTTCTTTTTTTCTTTGTGTGGTATTGCCTTGCTTATTTTTTTCTTTTTTTTTTTTTTTTTTTTTTTTTTTTTTTTTTTTTTTTTTTTTTTTTTTTTTTTTTTTTTTTTTTTTTTTTTTTTTTTTTTTTTTTTTTTTTTTTTTTTTTTTTTTTTTTTTTTTTTTTTTTTT
>PVKA01005186.1:0-16965 GCA_004027165.1 Ctenomys sociabilis | reverse complement strand
GCCCTTTTTTGTGATATTGGAAATTGAACTGAGGACCCTGCACTTGCTAGGCCAGCACTTATTCTACTGAGCTATCTCCCCAGCCCCCTAAGTTTTTTGTTTTTAAGAGGTTTTATTTCTTTCAGGAAGATACAACGAAGGGGAATAACTATGTCAAATAGAATCTGTAGTCCTACTTTTTCGAGGAATCTCCACACTGATTTCCACAGTGGTTCACCAGTTAATACTAAGCAACCAAGGAGAAGTGTCCCATTTTCCTCAAAACCCTGACAGCATTAGATATTGGTTGATTTCTTCATAATAATTTCCTCTTTCTTGTGTGAGGTGGAATCTCAGTGTTGTTTTAATTTGTATTTCTCTAATGACTTGTGAAGATTATCATTTTTTCATATATTTATTTTCCACTTCTACTTCTTTATCTTTGAAAGTCTGTTCATTTTGGATGCCCTTTTTTGTTTCTTTTTGGATTGGGTCTTTAAGATTGGAGGATCTGATATTTTTGAGTTCTTTCTATATTCTAAATTATAGTAGTCATTTTCTAAGGAACAACTGTCAAACTTTTGTTCCCACTTGGGGACTGTTTCTTTGTTGTGTGACTGGTATGTTTTGCTTTATAAAAGCATTTTTAAAATAAGACACCTATTGTTAATTCTTTGTGATATTTCTGAATTAACTTGGATTTTGTAGATGAAGTCTTTGCCTACACCATGTTTTAAGAGTTCTACTTATTCATGGCTATTTAATATTTCTGTTTTCATACTTACATCTTAGATCGATTTTGATTTTAGACTAAAGTTTAGCAAAATGTACATATCTAGTTTTAATCTTCAGCATGTGGAAGCCAGTTTTTCCCTCATTATTTAGTAAAGAGATTGACTTTGCAGTGAAGGTTTTTGATCCCTTTGTGGAAGATAAGCTGGGTAAGCATGTTTGAAATTATTTCTGCATTTTTTAATCTGTTCCATGGATCCTAAGATTTTTTTTCCAGCACCACGCTTTTTTTTTTTATCACAGTAGATTCATAATAACATTTCAAGTCACAGATTATGTATTTGTTTTTCTTGTCCAGAACTCCTTTTGGTTTTCTAAGTCTCTTCAGTTTCCAAATATATTTTAGGAATATTTTTTGTCATGCTGTGAGGTATATTCTAATGGTATTTAATCAAGACTGCATTAAATGTGTACAACAATTTTGGAAATACAGTGATTTTCACTATGTTAGTTCTTCTTACACAAGAAGAACAGAAATAATTTTCTGATATCTTCTTCAATATCCTTTTTCATAGTACTGAAGAATAAATTTCAATGTAAAGATGCTTCCTTCTTTCATTAGATTTATTCCTGGGTATTTGATATTCTTAATGCTATTTTGAAAGATATTGTTTCCCTAAGTTGTCTTTCAGTGAGTTTGTTATTTGTATACAGGAAGGCTAGTGATTATTGAGTGTGAACTTTATATGCAGCTATGCTACTGTGTTTGGTAATTAAGACTATCTTTTTATGGAGCTCTTGGAGTCTTATATTTAGAGTATTATCTCATCTGTAAATAATTCAAGAAATAAAGAAATAATCAAATATGTTGTTTGTGAAAATGCAAGTAAAGCTAAGAATATTGTGGTTTAAGTATAAACATTTTAGAAAACATTTTATTCTGCAAAATGAAGATATTTCTTAAAAATAAAACTAATTCAATATTCATTGTGTCTGTGAACTAATACTCTGATATACCAGATAAAGTTTTATATTATATGAAAAATCATAACATAAAATGTCTTGCTAAAAAACAAAATTGAGACTACCTACAGTTTTCTGTTTGTAGTTTACTAATAAAATCGTAAGCCTCAAGATGAACAGTTGGCATTTATATCTGCAAAAATATTAGTGATCACATTTTGATAATTGGTTTACCTTGAGTTTGAATTATTATTCAACAGTCATCAATTGCATTATTAAATTTCCCTTCAAAATGATCAAAGTAGAAATTCTTCCATTTATAGCTTTATTGATTCCTTGACAGAGCATTCCCAGAACCTTTCGCTTCATACAGTATAACCCAAGATCTTTCATACAACTAACCTGTTGGGGACTATAAATTATAAACTGGCGTAGAATCTTTCCTAAGCTCTCCTTGTCTTGCCTTTCAGTGGGAAATAACCCCACTGTTGTCTATTCACAGCTAGAAATTCCAAGCTTAAGAACTGCTGTGGAATTCATAGGTCAAGATAAGACCTGGTAAAGAGAACAGGGTAGCTGAGAAAACTCTGGTCCTTGTCCTTGCAAGAATGTTTAGATCTTTCTAGCCCCCTGTAATCTAGTAGCCATTACTGTTCTGGAAACGCTCACACCCCTCTACCCATTATTCTTCACTGCTTTGTAATGAATAAATACCAAGCTTCTGGGGGCCTTGTGGGGGCCCTTTTGTTCCAAGAGAGCAACTGGTCAGCTCAGATCCCCTCCCTCCATGCACTAACCTGGGCAGCAGATCTGAGCCCATGGTAGGAGCTTGCCACCTTGAATGCACTGCAGGGATCTCTCATAACTGGCTCCATGGGAGAAACATTTTATTCTGCAAAATGAAGATATTTCTAACACTAAGCTATATTGTTTGTTCATGCATAACAATCTAAACTCACGAAAACATTTCACAAAATTCTTAGTATTTTGTAAGAGTAATTTTAAGGGACAGAGGAGATGGCTCAGTAGAATAAGTGCTTCCCTGGCAAGCACAAGTGCTTGAGTTCAATCCCTGGTTCTGCCAAAAAAAAAAAAAAAAAAATGTGATTTTAATCAAAAATTTTGGAAGTGTTATGGGATTTTAACATAGAAACCAGACATGAGTCCAAATTAAAATTTAAATATAAGCCTTTATTATACTAGGCCCAGGACTACTTCACCATACTCAAGCAGGAGCAGACAAATGATGAGACGGCCTTACAAGTACAGAGGTTTTAAAGGTGGAAACTGCATCCTGCTTGGCAAACAAAGTTGTCATTTAACAGAACAGTACCTTGAGGGACAGCATAATTGTTACTCAGCATATATATATATATATATATATTTTTTTTTTTTTTTTTTTTCTGGGAGCTTGGGCATAGACTCTCGGCGTTGTTATACCAGTTAGTTTTCCCTTTGGTGGCATTTTAAACATAAAAGAATGAGAACCTAGTATTGCTTAATTCTTCTTTAAGGTACACCTGTGTACAGTGGTCTTGATTACCATAGCAACACTTTTTAGTTGGTTTTGTATAGTAAGAAATGTTTTGACCTTTACTTTGATTTATTTTTTAAGCCTATTCTGCTATCTCTGAGTCTATTGATGATTTATCAATGGTACACTGAACCTCCTTGTGGTCTTGCAAGGAAGCAAGGTCACAGAAAGTGGAGCAAAGTAATTTTTTACATTTTGTTTTACATTAACTCAATACATTAGTTCACATTAACCCTTTACAGAAGGTCTACTAATAAGCTGCTCCTAGGCCAAATACTCACTGCTTTCTCCATTTTTTTTTTTTTTTTTACCTTGTTTCACTTTAGGAAAAATTAGGACATACTGGAAGGCCATCACACAAAGTTTTGCTGAAAACTGATCAAATATTTTTCAACTCTTTAGAAAATGTAGCTAAAAATATCATATAAAATTAAAATAATTGAAATGAAGTACACAATAAATAAAATATTTTCTTTTTCTTTCTTTTTTTTTTTTTTGTGGTGGGTCTCACTATGCAGCTTGGACTTGTGGTGATCTTCCTGATCTCTGTCTCCCTAGTTCTGGGATAGCAGGTGTGCACCACCACACCCAGACTCCAAAGTTAGCTCAGTAAGTCCAGGGGTGTGGCCGCCATGGAATGGCGTGCCAGGGATTGGATCCTGGCCCATAACCTTACCTAAGCAAGAGCTTAGTGTGCTCAGCTGTAGTACATACCCCTAGACTATTTTTAGTTAGTAAATTTTATAACATAAATTTCAAAACTTTATCCTTCTACTAGCACTTCTTTAATAAAGGTTAAGACAAAAACATTTTCTTCAATTTTGATGCACACACACTCCCTTTTCTAAATTCATGCTATGTATGGTTGTGCGACATGTCCTCTAGTAAAGGACAACAGACTGACTTATGACAGAGAAATAGAACGAAGTGGGCTTTTATACACACAAACAGTAGTAAAACAAGAGAGTTTTTCCAGAATGCATGGAAATGTAGAAAGGCAGAAGCCTATGGGATGTGCAGAAGACATATAGTATGTTGGGGAAAGTTCTTGATATTAAAGTCACTAATTTTTGAAATATTTTGAGTATTTGAAAAAAATCTATTTGTCCATTTTATTATTAATATTTTATCACATACTAATATAGTTTGAAAATTAGAGCTTCTCTCTTGCGAAATCACACAGGCACACATTATACATCTTTATGAAAATAAATTCTACCAACCTTCAAGACGATTTTCTCTCTCCAGGTAAGAACACAGTCCTCACCAGAGTACTGACCGAAGTTTGGGCTCATCTAGAATGGAGAACCGGGCTGAGCTGTGCTAAGCCTCCTCTCTCTCAGCGTGTAAGAAGATTAGTGTTTGTTGTGTGAAGGTACTAAATGTGTAATAATTTATTAAGCAGAAATTAAAAGTAAAACTAATAACTAGATGTCTCAGTTATTCTTCTCTTATTGCTGGGACGAATACCCTACACTCAAAATTAGGGCAAGAAAGGTTCATTTAGCCGGGCGTGGTGGTGCATGCTTGTAATCCCAGCACTCGGGAGGCTGAGGCAGGAGGATTGTTGTGAGTTCGAGACCAGCCTGAGCTGCAAAGTGAGCTTAAAGCCAGCCGGAACTGCATAGCGAGACCCTGTCTCAAAAAGACAAAAAAAAAAAAAAAAAAGAAAGGTTCATTTAGCTCACAGTTAATGGAGGTTTCACTCCATACTTGGCTGGCTCCAAGACAGACTGGCGCACTGCGGAGGTCAGAAGCTCACGGTGGCAAGAGCAGGCGGGAAGGGCGGTAACACCGATGACGACAGAGAGCAAGTCTGTCTCTCTTATAATATATTCAGAATATCTGCCACAGACTGGGTGTATCACTTACATCCATAAGCTCAACAGTACTCAGACCCATAATCCCAGCCTTGCATTATGAATTTATCGCAACCTAGAACTATGCCTCAATGACAGCATGAGGCTTTGTGGGGAAGAAATACACAAACCATAACACTAGATATGTCAGAAGAGCAGCACTGTGCTTATAATTATAAAACAAAACAGAGAAAATAAGCAAATAACAGATTTATTTACCATAGTTTTATATAATACAAAGCTATCTTGGTGTATATAAGCATAAAAATTAAATTGGAATAAGTTCATTTTTGAACTTTAGTGAACCATAGATATTTTAGGACAAAATTTTCAAAGTTTAAATAATGAATTTACAGCTGTCAAAATAATGAATATTCATAATGTAAGAAAAGCTGTATGGTAGACACTAAATACTTAACTTTACTACTTAGTAGGACATACTAGATATTAATCACACAATATCAGCACACAATAAATTAGAGCTCACAGACATGTTTCTATAAATTCTGCCATAATCAGCTTGTCTCCAACTTTGAAAAAATGCAGATGCTGCATTGGAGTAGATTTCATGCCTAAGTAAATTTATTTGAGTATGCCATGGTATTGTACTAAAATTCTGTTAGCTCACAATTTTATGTCATTTAAACATCAAATGAACTCACTACTACATCCCTTCTTTCTTAGTTAACCATAAAACCCACAAAAGAACAAACATTAACCTAAGGATAAAACAGAAAAAATTGAAGACAAACAAACAGTCAGCTGCATCCTGTCTGACTATCCAATTTCTGGAAAATGTAAATTTGTGACAAATATGTGTCATTACTCTGAAATTCTCAAAAATTAGATCAGATGATTGCTATGGAAACCAGTAGGACATAAAGATACTAGAGAACAAACACTCAGGATTGACATCTCCTGACCCAGTCAGGCTATCATCCTGGCTTGTCAGGCTATATCCACTGGCAGTATAAAGGCTTTGTTTGTGCCAATATTCGTAGCTTCCTGTGAGTAGTTCCTCGCTAATCTGCTGTAACAGCACAATGGCTCCCTGAATTAAATCAAAAAGAGAAAAAATAAAATGAAAAGTTATAAATTTCAATTTTCAAAATCCTCATAATATGATCATTAGTATATAATGTGGAAGAAATGTAGAAAAATTATCTTTTATGCAGGTGAAAAAATAATGCTTCCAAGATTTGACTGAGACTATCACTGGGTAAAAAAGAAAGATTTACGTATTTAAAGTCATCATCTGTTTTGTCTTGGGAAAGAATTCCATATCACCACACAAAGTGTCTTTATATGACTGTTTAAATAGGGAATGGGAGAATAAAAGTTTAAAACATTAATAAAAGTTTTAAACATTTAAAACAAATCAGGGTCCAGGAGATAGCTCAATAGAATAAGTGCTAGCCTGGCAAGTACAAGGTCCTGAGTTCAATCCCCGGTACCACAAAAATAAATATATAAATATATAAAACATCTATGTCTAATTGAAATTGGGTCAAAACCAAAAAAGTCAAAAGACATTCAGTTGTTAAAAATGTACCAGGAAGTCAGACACTCTAAGAGGCTTTGTCATATATTGAATAAGAATATCTGAAAACTAACCTAAATAACTTGTACATATACAAAGTCATGACAGTTCCACTGTGTGTGACATTAAACAACATAATGAATACCACCTATGTGCATGTTTAATAGGTTTAGGTTTCATTTTATGTAAATTTTATAATTAAACTAAAACAAAGGAAGGTATTGAAATCCAAATTCTAGATGTAATAAAATTTATCTATTTTCACAGGATCTCCTCTTTTCCAGTATTTTCATGTGTATATTATCTTGTGTTTATCAAATAATGATAACTAGATTTACTTTTCATACTTTTATAAAAATAGTTATAAATACATTAAAGGGAGTTATAATTATTAAGAGTGGAATTACAAATTCTGCAAAGTTTCTCTGTATATAGGAGCAGTATGAAAATAAAATATTTTCTACATGTATGTTTATATTAAATTATAATTTGATATTCTTTTCATTAAATAAGTTTATTGCCATCCAAAAGAATAAGTCTCACATCCCCTTTTTTAGTTGCATTTCTTGTTCTTTAAAATGAAGCACAGATCCTGGATAAAGTCAAGTATTCTGCTATGAAAAGATAAGATGATAATATACAATGTTATTACAATAAGAATAAAATCATGCACAAACTATAATAAGAACAGTTCAAAAATGATCAGTGTATGAAATACATCACTTGCCTAAACTGAGCAAATTTAAGGGTTTGTTGTTAAATGTGATTAACAGAATCTTTTTTTTTTTTATTGTATTTAGTACAAGGTCCACAGGGTCTTACCGCACAGCTGAGACTCATAGTGATCCTCCTGTTCTCAGCCTCCCAAGGGTGCCAGCCACCACCCCCAGTCTCAATCACTATCTCAGCATGCCCTGGAGGAGGACTGGTACTGCATGCCAGGGATTGAACCCTGGTCCCTGCAGCCTGCCAAAAACAGGCTGTTTAGTCCACTGAACTATCTAGCCAGACCAACAGAGTCATTTTTCACATTAATGGGTATCATGGCTTGTCTGCTAACATTCCCCCAAATTCTTATGCAGTCAAAGGTGGTTAGATCAACAGTGTGAGACACTGAGGTTGACTCTTGGTACAATGAAAGGCTCAAGGGCACTAGGATTAAATATGTGACTGCTGCCCACCCTAAGTAGTCTGGATAAAATACAAGGGGAAATATAATGTGAAGTTGCCTTGTTGCTCTGCTATTGCTCTGCACCATAAATGATTGTTCCTCACCTATGTATAACCCCACCTTGGAGCTAGCTTCTGTACATTTTACAAATGGTGAGCTAAAGAAAACCTTCCTCCTTCAACTTTTGGTGTTAGGTATTTTGTCTCCACAAGAGAAAACCAACTACAACTACAACAAGGGGAAATATCTAACACTAATAAAATATATGTCTGAAGTAGATAAATCTATCCAGATATTTGACCTGTCATTTTGTATGTGTGCTCATGTATTAGTATGTTTGCATATGTTTAAATAAATAAGAACACAGATATATTTTCAGAAACAAAAGAAATCACAAAGCATTATCTTTGGGATCAGTGTGAGAAGCTCATACATTAGTTATAGATTAGACTTAGACGATGAATAACATCTAACTTCAAACTTGATTCTGGGAGTATTGACCTAATTTCCTACATATATGGCTTTATTGTCCTAATCAACAGCTGAATTTTTTTTAATGTATTTTCTGGTGTTTTTTGTACAGGGTCTTACTACACAGCTTGGACTCCTCAGTAGGGATCATCCTGTTTTCTGCTTCCTCAGTTCCGGGACTACTGACCTGTCCGACCACATCCAGACTCAGCGATGGCTCAGTGCAGTCAGGGACAAGGCCAAAGTATACGGTACTGGGATTGAACCACCACCTCTGCACTTGTCTAATCAGGCAATTGGTCTGCTGAGCTAAATCGCCAGCAAGGAAAGCTGTAATTTTGAGAGCATTCATTAAAGCTTTCTGTGGGTGCTGGGAAGAATACTGAATGTCTCACTGTTAAGAGTAAATGACTGTTGTCGCATAGCTGTTTTCCTTTTATTTATTTTATTATTTATTTTTTTGAGTCATCTATTTTTTTATTTATTTTTTATTTTATTGAAGTACAAATATCAATGAGACAGTTTTAAGACACCTTAACAGGATGGATTTGATAAATGAATACATTACAAACTGTTTTCATAATGTTTTGGTATCATAGAAGTTACATACATGATATTATACTTACAGACATTATTATAGCAGATGTCCCTTATCAGTAAATAAAGAGAGTGCAGCTGTTTGCATATCTTATTTTTTATACATGAATTACATCAAAGATTCAATAATTAATACTTTCTACCTTGTTATTTTCCTAGTGGTTGTTCATAGTACTAGAAGCCGACATAATATCCTGTCCAACCACCATTAGTGCAAATCTTGCCTCTCATAGAATTATGTAGAAGCACGGTGTTATCTATCCCAACTGTACTGTCCATGCATACACATCACGATTCTTTCTTTCTATACCCCTTCCTTTGTCTACACTTGTCAAAGATGGGCACTCCGCTGTCTTTCAACCAATTTAGGTGCCTGAACTTGATGACACAATCCAACACAGTCCAGCATTCCACAGCAATAGTGCATTATCTGAAGAAGTGGTCGACAACAGCCATTTAGAGCTCAACTTATTATTATGGCCCCACATTGTATGCTTCATTTTTATGCATTTCTGCTGAATGGTTACAACCTAGATAGAGCAAGACCTATATACCAAAACATGTAGTTTTTGTTTCTGATGAGGTCAGTGAAGACCTCAGGGTTTATCGTGTAATCCTGTACCTTATTCTGTAGATCCTTTGTCTATGTCATCCATGTGGATGAGTCACAGCCAATGTTTGACCAGTCTTCTCTCTGTGAGAGCCTGACAGAAAGATTCCTCTCCATGTGACTCTCCCCAGACACACTTTGATGTCTTTGAAGGAGAAGTTCTTTTCAAGATAGTTCTCTTGAAAGAGAACTTTGATCTCCTTCCTCTGTGGCTCCAAAATCTCCTTGTTCAGAAAATTTGGGGCTCAACTGAGATTCATAATGTTGCAGTACAGATTCTTCTACACCCTGAGTCTTCATTGACCTTGAAAGGCTAGGCTGGCCTTAGAGCTCTTCTATTTCTCCAATTTTGATCTCTGAACCTAGGTTGTTAACCATCCAGAAGAAAAGCTGATTAGTACCCTGAAGCATATGCCATTCTCTTTGGCTTATCTTATTCAGTTGTTTTTAGCTGTTGTACATTTCTATTTGTATATATTCTTTTCGCTTCTTATACTAGGGAGATTATATGATATTTACACGTGTGTGTCTGGTTTATTTCACTTATGAATATATGTCCAAGTGGCATCCACTTCAATATAAATGCTTCAACTCATCATTCTTAATAGCTGAGTAATACTCCATTATATAGAAATATCACATCTTTTTCAACCATTCCTCATGTGATGGACATCTTGGTTGTTTCCAAGATTTTGTTATCACAAATTGTGCTGCTATAAACATAGGTACACACATATCACTATGATATAATGTTTTAAGTTCCACTGGGAAAATTCCCAGTAGGGGTATGGCCGGCTTGAATGGGATTTCCAGGTATACTCTTTTGAAGAGTCTCCACACTGACCTCCACAATGGTTGTACCAGTCTACATTCCCATGAGCAGTGGAGAAGTGTTTCCTTTTGCCCATAAACTCTCCAACATTTGTTGTTGGTTAATTTCCTTATGATAGCCATTCTTTCTGGAGTGAGATGTTGTTTTTATTTGCATTTCATGAATGGCTAGCGATGTGGAGCATTTTTTCATATATTTATTCACTTCTTTAATTTCGTCCTCTGAGATGTGTGTATTCATCTCAGATCCCATTTCTGAATTGGGTCTGTAAATTTGAGGGCTCTGTTATATCTTAGTTCTTCATGTATTCTAGAGAGCAGACCTTTGTCTGATTGCTTATTAGTTAGGATTTTTTCAAAATTTGTGCGTTATCTTTTCACTCTGTTGACAATTTCTTTTGACATGCAGAAGCTCCTTAAGAAGAGTTGATTCCAGTTGTTGAATCTTTCAAGTGCTTCCCATGCAAATATATGTTTGTTCATTAATTCTTTACCTACCCCTATGTCTTCAAGAGTTCCTCCTACTTTCTCTTCCAGGAGATTGAACGTTTCTGTTTTAATGTTTAGATGTAGAACTCGGGAACACTCATGGGATCACATTCTTGTCACTGTTCCAATCTCCAGACTGCTGCTACTAGTACTTTAAAAAAAATGTTCATATCATTAAAGAAGGCTCTCACAAGTTATCATTTTCTTTTAGTGTCAACTGAATCTTTACCTAATCGCATCTATAAGACCTCTGGTTACACAAACATGATAACATGTCATAAAATCTAGAATTATAACTAGGAACATACCTAAGAGCAAAAGTTAATATTAATATATATATATATATATATATTTTTTTTTTTTTTGTCTTTTTGAGACAGGGTTTCACTATACGGTTCAGGCTGGCCTTAACTCACTTTGTAGCTCAGGCTGGTCTCAAACTCACAACAATCCTCCTGCATCAGCCTCCCAAGTGCTGGGATTACAGGCATGCACCACCATGCCCTGCCCTAATATTTGTTTTTATCAATCTCTATCTTGGTCTGTTTGTGATACTACCAAAATTGCCCCAAACTGAGTAATTTATAAAATCAGAAACTTATTTTCTCAATATTTTGTCTCTTTTGATATCCAAGACTAATAATAGGCAGTTTTCTAAGTTCATATTCACATGACAATACACAAAAGAACACATAAACTGAATAAAGTATACAATCTCTTTCATGAACCACTCCCTCCCATTCATGAGGGCATGATCACTTTGAAATATACAAATGGATTTATTTCCCTATTTCCCTTTTCTTAAATTATAAATGCTCACTTCTGCAAATAACAGCACTTCAGATAAAAATAAAATTTCATTATAAGACTGAAGATTTTATGATTTGTCATTCTCCTTTAATATCTAGATGCAAGTTGAAAATGTGCTACAATTATGCACATTTTCATTTCTTAAATTTGAGTTAAGGTGTATCAGATTAAATGGTTCACTACATATTTCATCATCATCTCTTATTATGGCTTGGTTGAACTCTCTCCAAGTTGAAATTATTGAAGTAGTATTTAATTGTACCCAACCCAAGCTCAAATTATAATTATTTTCCTCTCTTTTCTTTGTATTTTAAGGAAGGGCTAATGTTAGGGGAAGGTACTGAATTTTGGAAACTGTATAGCCAAAGCATAGCAGGTTTATACCAGTGATTTTTTTTATTTCTGTCAGTAATGTTCTGCTTATGAATAATAATTTAAAGGCCAGATAAATAGCACAGTGGATTAAAGCACCTGCAAGCAGGGACAGAAGCTGGGAGTTAAATCCCCAAGCCTGCCATGACAGCTCCACCCCTGGGGCTCACTGACACAGCAGTTGATACTGGGCATGGTGTGCAGTCCTGTAATCCCAGCTCTTGGGATACTGTAAGCAGGCAGAGCACTAGGAGTCTGATCTAGTAGTGAGACCTTGAACACACTGTAGACCCTTCCTTAAAATACGAAGAAAAAAATTATAATTTGAGCTTGCATTTGGTATAATTAACTACTACTTCAATAATTTCAACTTGGAGAGAGTTCAACCAAGCTATAACAGATAATGATGAAATATGTAGTGAATCTTTTAATCTGATATACCTCAACTCAAATTTAAGAAATGAAAATGTGTATAATTATAGCACATTTATCAACTTGCATCTAGATACTAAAGGAGAATGACAAATCATAAAATCTTCAGTTTTTTAATGAAATATTCTTTTCATCTAAAGTATTCTTATTTGCAGAAGTGAGCATTTATAATTTAAGAAAAGGGAAACTGGGAAATAAATCCATTTGTGTATTTCAAAGTAAAATGTGTTATTAATTTTATTACATAAGCAGATTAATTTACTTGGATGACAAATTTGCTCTCTTTGGAATTACATTACTTTTATTTACCCTTAGGGGAAAACATTAAAAACAATTATACTTGTAAATATATATATTAAAACTTTATCAGAGTAGAGTAAATGTATAAATTAAATAAGCTTCATATTTACTTAGCAAATGGAAAATATTACATTAAAATTTATTTTTGACAAAATGTCATGAACATGTTGATACTGAGATTGCTTGAATTAGATTACTTTTCTATTTTTATATCTCTCCTCAGAAATAATTTCTTCATTGAAACACACTCATTAATATGCCATTTGCTTGTAAAGAATTAATTTGGAGTTTAATACTATATTTTATGATTTTTTTTGCAAATTTTCCCTTTATTTTTGTGTTCTGTGTAGAAAATGATAATTACCATTCCTCCTTTCCTCATTTTCTTAAATATTACATATTATAGGCTTAAATGTGTGCTAAATAAAACCAGACCACATATGGAAATATTGTATAGTCTCCCTAGTATAAGAACTCAAAAAAGAAATGCAAATAGAAAGGTACAACATAATTAAAAGGATAGCGAGAACTTGAGGATTAGAAAACAAAGAGAGGGCAAGGAGAAAAGCTAGAAAACATGACAGGGGCAGAGCCATACGTTTATACGCACCCGATGGGTAAGGCAATGATCCTGAGAAACAACACAAGGTTTTTGATACTAGCATTTAATTGGTAGGATTCTCACCCTGACTAACTATATATGTTGATACCTATGAACTAAACAACTGCACTGAAGATAGTAATGTGTAATAGTATGGCCATGTTTGGAATGTCTGTCATTCTGGTTTTCGAAATACATACTGCTTGTCATGACATACCAATTATGGCCAGACTGTCTCTCAAGTAAATGTTTGTTTAAAAAAAGGGTAAAAAATGTATTAGATAAAACATAAACTCAATATGTACAATATGATATATGGTACATCTTAAATTATAATTATTTCAGTAGATTTAACTATATAATACTATTTTTCATTTTCCAGTGATAAATGAAAATGTAAGTTATATTAACAGATCATTCAAACTCATATTTCTTTTTCTATCTTTACAAATAAATAATATGGAAGGAGCCGGGGAGATGGCTCAGTGGAATAAGCACTTCCCTGGCAAGTTCAAGGGCCTGAGTTCAATCCCTGGTTCTGAAAAAAAAATAAAAAAATACATATATATTATTCATTTCAATTACTTAATATTCATTTCAATTACTTAATATTTCTCTTAAAAAGCAAAGATATTTAAGGAACATGATAATTTTTTTAAGAAACTGAAAGATTATACATTTGGAAAAATCAGGAAAATATTTAAACATTTAATTTTTCATGGCTGGATTATCTCATGACTCATTGGCTTAGTAAGTGTCACATACTGTTCTGTTTGGAGTTAGCAACTTTGTCACTGGCATCATACTCAACAGATCAGAACTGCAGATAACAGCACTGGGCTTCCAGTGGCTAAGAAAATGCTTACCTGAAACGAAGACAGGTTGGAAAATGGTAGGAAGGATTTTTTTTTTGTCAGTTTTATTGGCTTTGTCTACACCCTCCACAATGTAGCATCAGACCACAGGCAGCGTCAGTCTGCTTCTTCAGTACAGGACATGGCCCCTGGCTGTGGGAAAGCCAACCTGTAGTCCTATGTAGTTTATTGTGTGTTTAATATGTTACTAAGACTAATTTTCATGTTTACAGTATAAGCATGCATTTTGATATTCATAGAGTGAAATAATTATTTTTAGTTTTGAAATAGCTGCTTAAGTCAAACACATTAACATTTCCATCATCCTGTGTACTCAGCCTTTCATTGTGATGTGTCTCTAAAATTTGCCTTCTTAAATAAAACAACATTATATGCAGTTTCTTCATTTTTATTGAGTTGTACAGATTTTTTTCATTCTACATATCTGCTATTTTATAAATAGAGCCTTGAATTTTGTCTTTTTTATAACTGTTTTGCCAGTGTCAGCTACTATATGTCTAACATGTTCAGTATTCTTAAATTCCACATTTAAGTGAAATCAGTGCATTTTTCTACATATGACTTCTCTCACTTGGAAATTTTGTCTCTTTTGTTGTAAATGAAAGCATTTCTAATTTTATTAAGAGTGAATAATAGTCTCCGTATTTATCTGTTCATTGACCAATATAGTAAGGTTACCATTATCTTTTAGTTATTGTGATAATTCCGAAATACACATCAAAGCATAAATAGTTCTTGAATGTAGTTCTTTCATATTCTTTGGAATTCATGGACCCTGAAGTGGATTTACTATAATATGTTATAACTATAATTTGTCAGGAACGTGCATTATTTTCCAGAGGACCTATGCTAATTTATATTCCCAGAAGTAGAGATAGAAGTTTCCTTTCCTCCACATCCTTTTCAACACTTTTATTTTTCATAGGATTCACCCAGACTGGTGTGACATAATTTCCTATCAGGGTTTTAATTTTAATTTGCCAACAATTGATAAACTGAACATTTTTTTTTCATTTAACCTAGCCATTTGTATATTTTCTTTTGAGAAATATACATTCACGTACTTTGCCTATTTTTAAATGGATTATTTTCTCTCAAGTAAGTTAGTGACATAATTTAAAGGCTGATTTCTTGTTCATATATGGCTGTCAAATGCTTTTATCTCTTCCTCTGGCAGATTCTTCATTATGCTATTTCCTTTGTAGTGCCAGAAATGTTTCCTATTAGCTTAACCACATTTGTTTGTTATCTTTTTTGATACCTACACTTGTAGGCTCATATCTATAAACCAATGTTCAGATCAAAATCAAGAAGCTTCTTTAGTATATTCTCTAGCAGTTTTACAGTTGTAGATCTTACAATGAATCTTGATCTATTTTTAGTAGACTTTCGTAGTAGATGTTAGAACAGAGTCGAGGGGTTCAAATTTTTTTGGCAGAACCAGGTTTGTATGGTTTTGCAACACTATTTCTAAAGAGATCATACCTTACGGATTAAAATACTTAATCACAAACTGGTTGTTATGCTAAAATCCATGTTGCCACTGATGCTCTGGTTTAAATTCCTGTCTTCGTTACTTTTCTCTCATTGCTGGGACAAAATGCCTGACACCTGAAATCAAGGAAGGAATGATTTAGTTAGCTCGCAGTTAGTGGAAGTTTCGGCGCACCCTCAGGTGGGTCCAAGGCAGAGGAGCACGTGGCAGAGGGTAGAGGCTCATGGCAGCAGAAAACAGTGAAAGAACAAGTATTAATGGGAGGAGTAGCAGCAACAATGGCAGCAGAGAGCGAATCGGTCGCCCTAAGTTACATTCAGGAGACCCGCCCCAGGCTAGGTGAAGCTCTCACAGCCATAATCCCAGCACGGGATCATGCATGATTCACAAGTCTAGAAGCCTGTCCCAGTGACTACAGGAGACTTTGGGGGACATCTAGATGCAAACCATAACTACTCCCGCAGTTATCTGTGTTTGGGGGGATACTGGCCTATAAACATCCCTGCATTGTCTCATTCTGGTTTGATATTTAAGTTATCAAACTATTATCAAAAGTCATCAAAATATTATCTTTTTTATTTTTTGTTAGTTTGAAAGAAATTGGAATTATTCTTCAATTTTTTAATTACAATTTTCTTTTATTTCGAAGAGTAAAAACAAGGGCCAGCCACATAGCTCGGCGGAGTTGATTCCCTGGACTGCCATGCCAGCCCTGCCCCTGGGGCACACTGAGATCGCAACTAAGGCTGGTCTGGTGGCTCACATCTGTAATCCTAGCACTTGGGAGGATAAACAGGAGGATCGCTAGGAGCCCGATCTAGTAATGAGAGTCTGAGCACCATGTAGACTCTTCCCTAAAAATACAGAAACAAAAAGAGTAAAAACAAGATCAAAAAAAAAAAAAAAAAAAAAAAAAAAAAAAAAAAAAAAAAAAAAAAAAAAAAAAAAAAAAAAAAAAAAAAAAAAAAAAAAAAAAAAAAAAAAAAAAAAAAAAAAAAAAAACAAAAGTAAAGACAGAAACAGGGTAATATATAGCAATATATTATAGATTTTGAAGTCTAGAATACCTGATGAACAGTGATTGATATAATATCTATTTTTATAATTAAAGTAAACTGCATCGTCACTTCTGATTAAATTAACAGGGAAGCTGCTAAAGTCTACAGTAACTTCTCAGATTTACTGAGTAATTCTTTGATTATATTCATTTCATTGTTTTATTTAAAATAATTTGGATGTAATAATAATTATTTTAGAATGTATTAATTGACACTTCTGACGAATTTTTTCAAATTTCATTGATA
>PVKA01005185.1:0-92702 GCA_004027165.1 Ctenomys sociabilis | reverse complement strand
CAAGGAGGTAACCTGCAAAGTCTCTTCTTCACCTCCGCAATCTCACCTGCTTGATAAGGAAAAGGGCTGTGATAGCCCCTCAGTGTGTGCCTCAGGGGCACACAGTAGGTCTTCAGGGAATTAATGGAGGCCATGATGTTTCCAGCAGGGCCCAGACACAGAACAATTTAGCTTTCTCAGGTAACTCAGGACCATGTAGGATTGAACTCAGGCCCTTGTGCTTGCCAGGGAAGTGCTTATTCCACAGAGCCATCTCCCCAGCCCCAACTCAGGACCATGGAACTGGAACATGGGCAGGCGACCCCATCCTGCAGCTTCAGGGAGATGAAAGGGCCACTGGATTGCTGGGAGATTCAAAGCTGACTTGGGGCAGGAGCCACTGAGCTGACCCTGGGCCCTGCCTCACCTGCCTGCTCTTCCTTTCCCGCGCCCAAGGCTGGTTGCTGGAAGCAGTTCACACTTGGGTCTCAGGCTCAGCCCCGCTGAGTCACACAGCTGGATCCGAGTCATTTGATGCACTTGCTGTGTTGTTTGGTTTATTAGTACAGTAAGTCCTCGGTGTACTGCCTAAGACTCATCTGTCAGCTCACTATTCAGTCCGACTTCCAACAATTCTCCTGGAACAGAATTGATTCCTAAGTCAGGGAATATGTATATGTCTGAGAGATGAAATACTATACTTCTCTTGGGCTATCAGGTTTCCAAAACAAATCTTTTTTTTTTTATCTTTGAGACAGGGTCTCACTATGCACCTTAGGCTGGTCTAGAGCTCACTTTGTAGCCCAGGCTGGTCTTGAATTTTCAGTGACTTCCTGCCTTAGCCCCCCCGCAAGTGCTGGACTACAGGCGTACACAACCACAGGTGGGCCAAACAAGATCCTGACCATCTCCACTCCACACCCACCTCTCTCCCCCTCTCCTTCCCTTCCTAGATCTCCTCCCCTCTCCACAACCCACCTCCTTTCCCTGCCACCAGGAATTCCCTACCATCCTGACCATATTTGTTTCATTAACCAATGAATTCATAGATGCAGTATGTCTTAGAAGAATCCTATCATCTTCCACATTGAGGCCACCTAGGGGATGAGTTCGCTGCTCCCTAGGCTCCAGGCCAACCAGATGCCTGAAGGCACAGGGTGACAGCCCCTACCTGTCAGCCCGGACATGTGCTCGGGGTGTCCCCATGCCCAGGTGACCACCTTGTCCTCTCAGTGGGAGCCCTGCTTTGATGAGCTTGTCTATTTTCAAAGTGTTCACATGAAGCCAGAGCATGTGCCCTCCTCTGTTCCCAGCCCAGCCCTTTCCAACACACATGCACACGCACGTGGACCCATCTGTGCACACCTGCTCCAGTGTGTGCAAACATGTGCTAATGCATACTTGTCCACTGCACTCACTCAAGTGTATGCAAGCATGCATTCCTACATATATGCACATACATAAACACATGCACACACATGCAACAGGAATACAATCATACATGCACATGCGTGCACACGGGTGTGTGCACAGGCACGCACGCATGCGTACACACATACACACAAAGCCAGGCCAAGCACCTCCCCTCCCCAGCCCTGCCTGTGTCCTCCATGACTCACACAGTGACTCACAGACACTTCCCCCCTGCCCTCATCTTCCCAGGAGAGATAAAGACAGGGCAAGGGAGACGGGATATCCCAAAACTAGACCTGAGAAAGTGACAAGGGACAGGATGCAGTCAGGGCCCAGGGGGTCCCGTCTGTGCCCCCTGGAAAGCAAGCTGAGTCTCTACCAAGTCCCAAGTCCTTCTGCCCTCAGAGGCTGCGCTGCAGTCTCATTCAGCCCTGCAGCTCGGGGGGCAGGCGGTCACCAGGACTCAATGAGGCCAGGGGCATCTCCGAGGAAGCACAGCCCAGCACGCCTTACCCCGCAGCACCCACCATCCATCACCCACAGCTGAGCATCTTTGGGTTGGGCAAGAGCAACAGTCACCAGTCACTGCACGGCCCCTGCCTCTACCCAAGCTTCAAGTATAAAGTTGCAAACATCCAAGGACTTGACCTGCAACCACAGGGACGTGTACAGGGTGGGGACGATCACCGGCCTCCGAGTCTGAAGCTGGATGGGCTGGCCAGGCCAGATTTGAACCCAGGGAGGAGTAGGGTCCTGGGGAGCTTCCAGAAGGCCTAGGCGGGGCCTCACCTGTCGACACTGCCTGGCTTGAGTCCCACCCAGGATGTCTTCTGCAGGGAGTGACAGGCCCAGATGAGGGCAGTTAGGGTGGGTGGGACAGTCTAGAACAAGACCAGGACCACTTTGGGAAACAAACCTAATTTAAATAAAATAATAATAATTGAACATGAAATGAAAAAAGGATTAACCATACTGCCACCCATATCTCAGACTTCCAGGTTTCAAAATTGCAAAAAGTAGATGTCTGTGTTGGTTTTTTTTAAGCCCACTGAAAACTGGATGACCTTGCCATCTCCTTACTGGGAAACCTGGGCCAGTCAGCACCCGACACCTGCCTCAGTTTCCCATTTAGGTAATTTCCTGCCATTGGTGTCTGTGCTGGGGTTCAGAAGATCACCTGTCCTCAGCCAGGCCAGCTGTGGGAGGAACCTCAGACAGAGACAGGGAGAGTGGCCCGCCCCAGTGTCTCTCCAGCTCCGCAACAGTAGCATCTGGACCTCTAGTGTGTCCTCCCCTCCCACGGGAAGCTGGGGTGGAGACTTCCCAGGGCCCGACAGGTGGCTGCAGGACAGAGCTGGGGAGGCCCCGGGCCCACGCCCATGCTTTCCGCCTTGATTAGCAGAGACATTCCTGCATGGTCATGGGAAGGCGGCAGCCGGGAGCTGCAGTCACCCGGGAAGTGCAGACAGGCCGCAGCTGGGCCGCCAGGCAGGGCTGACCGGAGCCCCAGGTCACAGCTGCTGCTGCCACCAGTAGGATCTGTCTCACGGTCCTCTCAGCCTGGCCTCACGCCTTAGACACACACAGACTCACACACACACACTCCCCACATTCCTGAGAAGTGGGGTGCATTTGAACACATCTGGGACACGGAAGATGGACCAAGCCCCCCAGGGCAGAGATCTGGCTGCCTGGTGCCCAGCACTTAGAAAGTCTTCTTCAACCCTCCTGGGTGACCTGTGTATTTCTGTCATCTACTACTGAGCCAGCTCCTCACTCAGATGTGACCTCCTTGTGACAGAATGCTAGTGTTCCCAGTGCCCAGCACACGGTGTTGTGCTTCACAGGAGCAGAGGCACAGGCCCTGGTGGAATGTGTGACCTGCAGACCCGTGTGCCCACTACACTGTCCCCTTTCAAGCTTCAATCCTGAGCAGCTGCCTGATTCCCTAAGAGAGGAGATGTGGCCTTGTATTCCCAGAACTGCGCACCCGTCCCTGTCTCCCTCACCGCCACCCCGCCCATCTGGCCCCCTGCCAGGTCCTGGTCCTGCCTGGCCATCACCTGCCCCAGCCACACTCCTTCCCCTGCAGGCCTGACCCTCCTGCCACCCCACGTCCACCCAGAAGTCAAGACCCCTGTGCAAGACGAGCCTGAGAATCAGGTGTCTTTGGTCCCAGTCTCAGGAAAAGGGGTGCAAAGAGGGAATGGCACACAAGTGTCACAGTGGGGCATGCAGGTGGTTGTAGAGGGGCCCCCAGGAGGGGAGACGGCTCTTCCCATAGACAGCTCCTGCCTGGTGGCCATCCACCATCACCTGTCCTCAGCGTGGCCTGCAGAACTTTGACTCTCTGCAGTGGCTACGTGGGGACCTCTTGCTGTCTTGTTCACACAGCCAAAGGTCCTGGGGTGTGGGCCTCAGGCTTCCCTCCCACGCACAAACACAGGCCTTGTGCCCAAGTCCCCTTTTCCAGGAACTGGGCAGATTAGGGGTCCTGCCTGGCTTCAGACTCTGTCTGCTTTCTTGCTCTCTTCTTTTGCAGCGTTCACTCAGCCCTCACCCAGGAAGCCCAGGTAGCCTCCTTCCCAGCAGAAACCTTCACCTGCCCCAGAGCTATTCCGCAGCTGGCCTCCTTGCATCCTAGGGGGAGACTCGTGACTCCTGCTCTGCCTTAGAGATGGTGGGAACTGAGGGAGCCTGAGGATGGAAAGGAACCTGAAGGCAGATGAGTGCAAGCATCGCAGGGGCCGCGTGGCCGTGTGTTCTATTGGGGGGCATTTGGCCGGGAGTACAAAAAAAAATGCAACGTGCTGCGGATTATGTGAGAAAGAGAAATTAATCTTCCTTCCGTAGCAATAATTAGGACTGGCGTGACCACTTTCACAGCCACCCTCATTATGGCAACATGGCCGCTGATCCTTCAAGCATCACATCTGCATTTAAAGCAGGAGGAAGAGAAGAAAGCGCTGTCTCCCTGAAGCCTCTGCCTTTTTGCGGAAAACCAGCTCCCACTATCCGCTTCCCTGAACTGAACACCCAGCAGACTTCCTCTTGCATCTCATTAGGCAGAATGGAGCCCCAGGCCCACGCTCTGGCCGAGCACTGGTCCCTCAGGGCACTCGGATGGCCGTCCTTGGTCCTTGGGCGAGGCCCATCCCAGCTCTTCTTCTGGCACCAAGACTGCAGTGCTTCCGCTGTTTCAACGAGCCCTGAAGGTTCCGCTTCTCGAGAAGAGCAAGCGGGCCCTGGGCGGAGCCTGCGCCTCTACCCCCCCCCACCCCCCCGCAGTAAGCAGAGGGGCTAGTCAGGGCCCTTTTGTGCCCACTTGGTACAGGGGAAAGACCTAGCTACTGGCAGAGGCAGCACCTAAACCTAAGCCTGAGTCCTTAATCACTCTGCCCACTGCCATGTCACGGTCACAGGGGGAGGGTGCACTCGTGGGACCTGCGTCAACCCTTCGGCCATCCTCATCACCCCAGCCGCCTGTGGCTCTGAGCTGGCACGGGCTGCTTCTGAGTGCCTGGGCCCCAACGGGAGACTGCGCCTGGGTGCGGGGAAAGGCCGGCGCTCTGCCCTCCACAGCCATGGCCGAGCTGGGGCTGACCCCCCGCTGCAGCATCCCTCTCCCTTGAGCATCTGCAGCACTGGGTGCCACGCCAGGCCTCGGGGCCATGGGACGGTGGCTCAGGTACAGAGCCTGGCTTGAAATGGAGACTTTGCCCCCAGCCCTTCCTAATTTGGGGAATTCTTGGATAGAACCTTTGGACAGATTCAGAGGAAAAAAAACACATGTCTGGCCAGGAGAGCCTCAGGAGCTTTTCTTTTCCTTCTTATTTTTTTTTCAGTTGTGGTAAAATACACATCACATAACATTTACCATCTTTGTTCCTTTCGGTGCACAGCTGGCTCAGGGGTGTTAAGTGTATTCATATTATTGAGCAACCATCCCCACCACTAATCTCTGGAATTCTTTTCATCTTAAAAAACTGAAACTCTTTGTGCTCGTTAAACACTAACTATCCATTCTCCCTCCCCCAGCACTGGCAACTGCCACCCTGCTGCCCATCTCCATGACTGCAACCGCTAGGAGGACCTCAATAAAGGAGAAACAGCCAGCATTTGTTCTTTTGTGTCTGGCTTATTTCACTCCACACTGTATTCTTGGAGTTCATCCTGCGGACACATGTGTCAGAATCTCTTCCTTTTCAAGGCTGTATAGTATTCTGTTGTGTAGATGGACCATCTTTAGCTTACCCAAATGCATCAATAGATGCTTGGGTTGTTTCAGTCTTTGTGCTGCTGGGGATAGCGCTGCTCCAAATGCATCCACATGGATATCACCTAGAGACCTATCTTACAAATTTTCTTGGCTGTGTATCTTTTGGGATTGTATCATTATTCCACACTTTGCTGCTTTTGGAGGAACCACCCCACTGTTTTTCACAGCTGCTGTTCTATTTTGCCTTTTTCTGGCAGAGTTTTTCAGTGAACTTGAGCCTGGCCTTAAAGATGCCTGGTGGGGTTTTGGTGAGAAAGGCTTCCACGTGGGGCATGCAGCCAAAAAATGGAGGAGACACTGGTTCATGCAGGCATCTGGGAGCAGAGACCCAGCAGGCCCCAGAGGGCTTTGTCCCACTTGGGAACAGGAGTGGGGGCAGGTGCCAAGCAAGGGAGTGACAACTGCTCTGTCCCATGGAAGCCTCAGGATGCAGCTGAGAGCAAGGAGGGCTGCAGAGGGCTATGCCGGGGACAGAGGAGGGTGTCCCGGAAGCCATAGCCACAGAAGGAACATCGTGCGAGACAGGGCTGATCTCTCAGAGATTCTGATATGTAATTCACAGGGAGCTTTTGCATTCATTTTGATTTCCTTTGTGTGTATGTGTGTGTGTGTGTTTAGGAACCGGGGATTGAACTCAGGCCCTTGAGCTTACCAGGGAAGCAGTTATTCCACTGAGCCATCTCCCTGGCCCCTTCATTTTGATACCTTAAAATACTGCCCAGAACAGTAGTTCACCTGGACTGCTGAGCTCCTGGTGCCCCCAACCCTTGGCACCCACGCCAAGCACTCCTCCCAGGCCCTTATCTTGTACTCCATAGGACTGTCACCCAACACTATGGCCCCCAGGCCCCGGCAGCCCGAAGTAGGTGCGGTGGCTGCATTTCTCCACCCTCTAGGGACAGACACGCAGCTCGGCCTGCACCGCTGCTCAGCTGCCACAGCCCAGCACTGAGCATCTGGTCTCTGAGCGCAGCCTGTCCACTGAAGTTAACCAGAGCTGGTTTCTGCAATCTGCAACACAGAACATCACCTAATACACAAACTGGTGGCCAGAGTGGTTCCAGGCAGAGCCTGCCATGGGGAAAGTGGGAGAAGCTAGAATTGGTCACCGTGTTGCCTGGGGCTGAGACCAGTGCAGAATGAGGACAGATCAGGAGGCCTGTGATGTGCAGTGGAAACATGATGTCAGCTTTTTTTTTTGCATGTTTTAGGGGTCTACAGGGTGTTCAAGGTCTCACTACTAGATCAGACTCATAGTTATCCACCTGTTTACAGCCTCCCAAGAGCTGGGGTTTATAGGGTGCGCCTGCCACGCCCAGTCTTAATTGTTGTCTCAGCGTGCCCTGGGGGCAGGGGCCAGCACAGCAAGCCCAGAGATCAAACCCTTGGTCCCTGCACCTGCTTGAAGGTGCTTTAATCCGCTGAGCTGTTTGGCCAACCCTAGGATGTCAGTTTTGTTGCCTGGACTCAGTGAAACCAAGAACCACTGAGGGCAAAGCTTGGAGGAAGAGGCTGAGGCCTCAGGGAGCAGGAGGGAATTGGTGGTGTCGCTGCGGTAGCCCAGGCAGGTAGGGGAGCATGAGGGTCTGAAGGCAACATCCTGAACCCCTCAATTGTAGCTCAGAACTAAGCACAGCTAGGCAGTTGTGTGGGTATGTGCAGAGCCCTGGGCTGTACCCTTAGCAACACACACACACACACACACACGTTCACACTCACACACACACACACACAAAACTATAAAACAAACACTAAGGACCCCTACCACGGCCTGGGTGTATCACTTAAATCTTGCAGTCACTAGGCTGAGAGCCAAAGAAGAAACTCAACACTTGAGTGTCGGGAACCATGAACAGATGCTGTGGTCTGCTCAGCACGTGGGGAGATTCCGGATGATTCTGGACATGCTAAACCTAGTCCCCCTCCCACTGTGCATGGAGCTGGGCTGCCATAACCGGGATCCTGCACTGACATTCTGTCCCCAGACCCTGCATCACCCTCAGACTGCAGTCAGAATCTGTGCACTCCCAGAAGCCTGCAAGAACAGCTATCCCTCCAAGGAAAGTGTGCAGAAGTTTTCTATTCATGTCCTCAGAGATTTGGGTGGTGCTAGGAGGGTTCACAGACAGAGGCGGGGCACAATCTTAATCGGACTGAATGCATTAATGCAAAGGTGCCTACTGGTGGCTCTGGATTTGGGGTGCTGCCTTCATTAGTTGGGGTGACTCTTCTGACTGTTCCCTCACTGGACTTGGTGGGCAGATGAGCCAAATTGGTAGCTACACTGTGGAAATGACAGAAGTGTGGCATGTGATAGAGAGATGGGCGCTGGATGGATATGGAAGGATGAACAGTGCACAGATAAATGAATGGAGAGATAGATGGATGGGTGGATGATATGTGAATGGACAGATGAATGAATGGTTTTGGATGGACAAATGAATAACATATGGATGGATGGATGGATGGATGGATGGATGGATGGATGGATGGATGGATAATGCTTGCATGAATGGTTGGATGAATGGATGATATATGAATGGGTCAATGGACAGAGAAATACAGACTTGGAGAGAGATGATGGCTAGGTATGTTAAGGCAGATTCAACATAATCCCAATCCCTGAGATGCTTCCAATCAAGGAAGATGTTGTGCTGTGCATGGAATTAGCTGAGAAGCTGAAGTATCTATAGTTAGTGGTAAGCTCAGACTCTACAATATCCCAGCCATCTACAGAGTATGTGACAACTAGCCAGACAAGCATAAACTTGTGACAGACATATTCCAATTTTTTTCATTCACTCATCCAGTGAGTTTGTTGAGCACCTACTATGTATGTACAGGTGCTTTCTGGGCTCTGGAAAAGGAACAGGAAACAAAGTCAGCCCATGGTGATTGTCCCTGCGGGGAGACATGGTAGACAAGGTATGCTGTGTTGCATACAAAGCCAAGGGAGGGCATGAGCTAAAGAGAGGGCAAAGCAGGACTCTGGGCAGGTGTTGCACTCTGTAAAGGTGCAGGGCTACACACAGACAGCTTGACACGCACAGAGCCTGAAGGACAGTGTCACCAGCCTCCTGAGGTTTCTTTTGCATCACTCAGGTAGAAATGGCGAGTCAAAGCCGGGCGTGGTGGCGCAGGCCTGTAATCCCAGCACTCGGGAGGCTGAGGCAGGAGGATTGTTGTGAGTTCGAGACCAGCCTGAGCTACAAAGTGAGCTTAAGGCCAGCCTGAACTGCATAGTGAGACCCTGTCTCAAAACAAAACAAACAAACAAAAAAAAAAAACAGAAAGAAATTGCGAGTCAGCAAAGCTCAGCTCCGCTAGCATCACTGGGCTTTGTGTGCCAGTGGCCCTCAGCCCTTAGCATTACATTTCTTATACCTCATGCTGCAAGTCAACACCATCAATGTGGGACGCCACTGGTCATTGCCACTGCTGGCTGCTGCTGGCCATTGCGGTTATCTGACTCCACCAATAACTGGTCCCTGATGCTGTGGGCAGTGCGCTCGCCCCACCTGCTGCCGGCCTCTTAGTCTCAGATCATCACTGGCCATTGATCTGAGGAGCTCTTCCTCGATCAGTGACTTGTAGAGCTCATAGCTCTTTTTTTTTTTTTTTTTTTTTTGTCTTTTTGAGGCAAGGTCTCATTATGCAGTTCAGGCTGGCCTTTAGCTCACTTTGTAGCTCAGGCTGGTCTCGAACTCACAACAATTCTCCTGCCTCAGCCTCCCAAGTGCTGGGATTACAGGCCTGCGCCACCACGCCTGGCTCATAGCTCTTCTGAAAGCAACCGCTCTGTCCACACTACTCAAGATAAGAACCCTAAGTAGTACAGATTTGCAGAACCATCCAAGCCCACCTTATGCAAGAAATCAATGAGATTTACCAGAGTGAGGCTCTATTTGAACATGACCTACGCTGCAACACAAGAACTTTAACAGAACAAAAGAGCCCATCCATGAATGAGAAGCTGGGAACAGCACTGCTTATATGAGCAGCAGTAGGTCTGCAATTGGTCCACATTTAAGCCTCTGACTGATCCAAATTCAAACCTGCCAATTGGTCCAAATTGGTCGAAGTGCAAGATTTCTGATTGAAGCCTACTGATCGCTCTATTTTTTTATTTTTTATTTTTATTTTTTGGTGGGATCGGGGATTGAACTCAGACCCTTGCGCATGTCAGGCAAGCGCTTATTCTACTGAGCCATTCCCCCAGGGGAATCTCGGCTCTAGCTATATTAAACAGCTTTTGGGGTTGGAGATGGTTGGGGATGTTAATAATGACCCCGATCCCCCCCTGAGCACTGGGAGGCAGTTTCTCCTCCACTTTTTCAGAGGGAAGAGAGCTTCCCCTTGACACTTTTTCAGAGGTGGCTGCATCTAAAGTAGGGGCCGGCAGTATAGCTTAGAGGACTAAGCGCTTGCTTAGGTAAACGCAGGGGCCAGAGTTCATCTCTGGCACTGCATGCAATGCCAGCCCCGCCCCTGAATAAGCTGAGCCAGCAATGGAGTCTGGGCATGGTGGTACATGCCTGTAATCCCAGCACTCAGCACTCGGGAGGCTGAGGCAGGAGGATTGTTGTGAGTTCGAGACCGAGGCAGAAAACAGGAGGATCACTACAAGTCTGAGCTGTGTAGTGAGATCCTGCACAAAAACAAACAAATAAATAACTTAGGGGGCCGGGCGCTATGACTGACAACTGGTAATCCAAGACACCAAACAAGGCAAATTGTCCCCTTTCATTCTTGGGGGAGGAGGTGGGGGCAAAGGAAACAGGAGAGAGGTGTTCTAAGCTATCTGCCCAACCACACTCGCCTCCAGCCATCACAGGAAAGGGGTGCTAGTCCCCCACATCTCATCTGTCTCAGCAGACTGAGTTGAGACCGTGCCACAAAAGAGCAGCGAACCTCCCAGGATCAACCCAGGACTGTGGACAGGTGCTGGGATCCAGATATAAAACTGGATACACCACAGACCGGGTCAGAAGGGGAGGGCTTCATTCACTCAGCACCTGGGTCTGCTGAGCTGGTCCGTCCCTTGGCCTTTGCCTTGTGCACTCACCCCTTAAAACAAGTTTGCTGAGTTCATGGGTATTCTCACTTCATTAGCAGGAAGTGTCCATTATGCTGGGACGTTAGGGAGGCTGCCCACGCTGGGCCTCCAGAGGTCAGTCACGCTGCCTGGTTGAGAGGAGTTCCCACCGGGACTCCGCAGTGCTGCCGCCTGAGATGGCCAGGGACTAGGGCAGCGGCAGGTGGCTGCGCTGGGAGGTTCCTGCAGCTGTCTGTGAAACAGCCCAGCTGTTGGCAGTTGCCAAAATGTCACATGCGCTGGGCCCCCACACCTCCATCTCCTCACCCCACAAAGGCATCTCTGAACCCTGGGAACCCAGAGTGAGAACTGGGGCCACAGGAGAGGGAGCAGTCCTGCAGACAGGGTGGCTCCAGGAGGCAGGCAGGTAGGCGCAGGCAGGTAACTCTTGGAGCACCACCCACCAGCAGGGCGGATGCGGCCTCCGACACAGCCTGGGAATCCAAGACGGATTTAAACCAAGTTGCTGTGAAAGTCTCTGACAACAGGAACGTTGGCAGGGCCTCAAGATGGACAGCGACTGAATTCCATCCACCAGTCACCAGCCACAGGCGCCTAGTGTTAGTCTAACCTCAGCCACGTGGCAACCAGGTCTTCCCCGGAAGTGTCACACACCTCCAGTGTCAGGGAGCTTGCTGCCTTCAGAGGCAAAATGGCTTTAGCATTTGGGAGATTCCTGGCCTCTTGGGGTCCCTGACAGCCACGTGTACAGCACAGGTGTGACCCAAAACGCATCAGTGTCTTTGCTATAGGCTGGTACCCAGGTCTGTGTGAGAGATGGCACAGTGAGGCTGGGATTCACCGCACTGGCACAATATGCTTAGCATGCCTGGGGGCCAGGGTTCAACTCCCACTGCTGCAAAAACAATGTGAGAGGCAGCACGGCAGGCCAAGGCCCAGGGTTCAGCTGCCAAGGGAACCCGCAGTCCTGCGCACTTTAGCCCGGCTCAGTCACTGTCTGAACAGGGGCAGTCCCAGGCCTGGGGTGTCCGGAGCTGCTTTTGGGTGGGGACGGGAACCCCGCTCCTGCTACACAGAGGCCTCCTCTGGAGAAGTCGAGGCGCGCGTGCGCATGAGTGCATGTGCACGTGTGCTCGTGCCCGAGCCTCCAGAGCGAGGAGAACATGCAGCAAGCTGTCAGCGCATCCTGCCAAGGCGGAAAGGTTAATTGTCACGCGCGATGCCAACAGACAGACCTCCAGCAGATTCATTTGGATTTTGTTTTGTGGTTATTTTTTTTTTTTACAACTTTAAATATGGAATATAAATAAATTTTACATTTAAAAAATAAAAGGAAAGCCCCCAAAAATATAATCACCAACTTTACAAACTGAAGGAAGCAGATCTTGGGGGAGGGAGTGCAAAGGGAAGGGGAGCTCAGACCCCCACCCGAGGGGCCCAGGCTCTTTTCCCTTTTCTCCCCTCCCCTATCCACTGCTGCAGTCCTAGGGGGAACCAGCAGGCAGGACCCCAAGAACCCAAGGGGAAGTGGGGGCAGGGCAACAGGGGCTTCCTCTCCAGACCTTGGCCTGGGCTTCTCACATCTGCCTGGAAGGGTAGATGAGGCCTGGGGCCTGGATACCCACACTCCACTGCCTCGCTGCTCCACGCTAAAGGTAGGGACAGGGGCACTGCCAGTCCACGGAGCCTTGATGTGAATTAGGAAAAGAATCCCTTTCCTCAGACACTTGACCTACATTGGGCAGAAACCGTCAGAATAAATAGACAAATGGGTCCTAGGTAGGGTGTGAAGACTGCTCCCTGCGTGCAGCGGCCCTGGGCAGTCCACACTTGGCACCACGTTACATGGCAGTCTTGGCTGGGCTGGCATCTGATGGGCAGGCGTCCCACTGCCCTGGCCTCTGGTCTTCTGTCCTAGGGAAGGATGCCTGGGGTCTCAATCAGGGGTCTGAAAGCCTACTGGTAGAACAGACTTAAAGGCCAGGAGGAGTGGAAGTATGCAGGGTGGAGGTAGAGAAATGAAAGGAAATAGAGGGAGACATGAACTGGGGGGGTGGGGGAAGCAGGGGTGCCCAGGTCGCCATCTGTAATTCGCCCAAAGAGCAAGCTTCATCTGTGACCTGCTGGGGGGCATATGGGCCCCAGCCCCAGCCAGGCGAGTCCATCTAAGAGGATCTCATGTGGAGGAAGCAGAGAATGCAGAGCTGATGGGAGGACATGGCCTCTGGGCGCCATGGGCGGGGCTTCCCTGGCCTGTGCTCCCCATGTGGTTGCAGCCACAGGACAAGGCGAGGCACCAGTCTGCCTGGAGGTGTTGTGCATGTCCCTTTGGAGCTGGCCGGCTCCTCTGCAGTGCTCCCGGAGCCAGGTGTGTGGGAGGATCCCGTCTCTCCAGTCGCTCTGCCCCTATGTCTCTTCTTGGGGCTCAGGGAGGAAGGAGTGATGGATCTGAGGAGTTCAGTTTCCTCCTCTGGCCACAGGGCAGGGCTGCTGGCGGGCACTGACAGACGTGTGGAGGGGACAGATGCGTGGAGAGCGGGGAAGCACCATTGGCCGTCCGAATCAGGCATCGAGACAGACGGATGAGGGGGGCGACATTATCACTCCAAGGACCCCATGGGGGCAATACAGCGAATACCATATTAAATAACCCTGTGGGCCGAGCAGAGGGAAATAGGGTCAGAGATGGCCAAAGGTTCCGGGCTGATCCACACTACACGCCACGGGCCAGGCCAAGGAGCCTGCACGGGGCAGCCCATGATGACTGCCACTTGCTCGGGCACAGCAACATGACACCCAAACTGCTCTTGCTAGAGTGAGCTGGGGTCTAGCCAGCCTGGGTCTCCAGAGCCTGCAGCCTCCCCAGCTCCACCACCAGTCAAGGGAAAAGAAACCTGGGGCCCGAAGCCCGTTTCCCCTCCAGGCCTTACCTGCCCACATTCTCCGGCCACCGCCCCTATGCTCCAAGGGTCTCTTTCAGTGCCTCCTTATCATGCGTGTGCTTGAATTTACGGTGCTTCCCTTTGGGGGGCCTGCGGACTCGAATCGTCCGGATGGCTACCCGAGTTTGGGGTGTCCTGGCTGCTCAAGAAAGAGAGACAGCTTGTCAGCAAGTGGATGACCATGGGTTCCATCTCTCTTCACCATAGCCTACTGTGACCTGGCTAAGAAAAGGGATAGCAGAAGAGTCGGAGACCAGATCACTAGGGCTCTGATCCCAGCTCCACTGTTTACCAGCTATGTGGGCCTATGAAGAATTACTGAGCATCTCTGTGGCTCAGTCTTTCCATCTGTGAGATGGGTTACAAGATGGTCCATATCACAGGACTGCCAAAGAAACACACATGCTCACAAAGTACTTTGGGCGGAGCCTGACAGGGTGGGTTAAACATGGCTTCCAATCTGTTGTTGTGACCCAGATAGGTGAATCTACTTCCTGTCCCTAAACCTGGCCTGTGCTCTGTGAGGCAGAGGTGGTGCTATCTCCACTCCAGGTAGGAACCTTCCAGAGACCAGAGGATCTCAGGAAGTGGGACACTGACACAGTATGTGGGCCACACCACTGAGCCTCAGCCCAGCCAGAGACAGCGCCCCAAGTGGCTGACACCCTGGTCACTAAGCTGGCCTGCTTTCACGTTACCCACACCTACTGGTTACATGTGACTTCCCAGTTACAGTATGATCTCAGCGGTCCATTTACAACGTGTCCATTTGAAGCTGTCTGTGATCAGCCCCTTGGCTACAGGACAGCAGCAAGGATGGGACAGAGGCTGAGGAAGCAGCCCCGCCTTTAGGCTTGTTAATAAGAGGTGAAGGCAAAAGGGTTCCTAATAACAGGAAGGCGCTGACAATCAAGACTGTTCCTTATTTGAGTTTTTAAAATATTCACCTACAAGGTCCTGAGTTCGATAACCCAGTACTGCAAAAATAAAATATAAAATGTTCACCTAATTGTGTTCACTTAATAATTGATCCTTAGAGGACATGCTTAAGGAAATCAAGGCCCAAAGAGCCCAGAACTTAGTTTGTCACTACAGAGCCTCAGTTCTCAGTGGGCTTCCTCCTGTCCCTTAACCTGGGCTCCAACTACCCCCTTACTACCCAGAAGGACAGACCCGCAAGGCTCACTGCACTGCCACGGTGCTTAAGTCTTGAAGCACAGGTATGGGCTGGGCTCAGGCCGTCACCCAGCACTGTGGGAGGCTAAAGCAGGAGGACTAGTTAGAGCCCCCCTGAGTGACTGAGCAACTAGTGAGGCCCTAAGGAGCTGGGAAAGCAGCTCAGCGCAAAGGGCCGGAGCTCAATGCCCAGTGCCGGAGGGAAAAAATGAAGAAGAAAAAAACTAGGACAACACAGGTGAGAGCCACCAAGAGCCAAAAGTGGAGCTGTGAGATACTAGGTCTGGCCACATACCTGCCTGGGCAGGCTGTGTGGCCTGGGACAGGAGCTCACCCAGTCTGGGCCTCAGGTACCTGCTCTATAAGGTGCACTGGGTCAGACCACCTGGGAACTCCAGTCCCACTCAGCCCTCTGTTGAATGTGTGAACCCCTTCAGTCACCTTCCAGCTACAGGGGCATCTGCCTTTGCTTGCACACCTCCACTGACAGGGAGCTCACTGCCTGCCTCCCAAGTCCATTATGGAGGCTGATGTGATCGCCAGCTTTTCCATCCTAGTGGAAAATAATGCCACAAATAATGAAGTTGAGTCCTTATCCCCAGAGAAAGTTGTCTAACATCTGAAAGTGATGCACACGGAGCCTTCCACACACTCGTTCCCCCAAGGAGGGGGTTGTGGTGGGCACACTGGGAACAGGGCCCTTCTCCTCCAGGAGCAGGCAGCTTCAGAGCTAAGGATGGAGGAGAGAGAGCCAGGCTCAGGAGGAGCTGAGTAGATGTGGGCGGGAGACCAGCACATGCAAAAGGCTCTGGTGTGGGCAGGAATTCCCTCAGCTACTCAATGACACAGCCCAGCAAGGGTGGCATCAGTTCAGGGGACCAGACTGGTTGCTGTCCCAGTCAGAAAGCCAGCCTGCAGCTACATTCTCACCACCCCCAAGGGGAGCCTAAATTGACCCATTGAGGCTCCTAGCTGCCAGAAGAGAAGGGGGCTGTGGTCAAGCAATTCAGAGTGACTCCAGGGGAAAGCACCATACCTCGTTGCTCCCGGGAATTGCCCTGGCTTCGGGTCACAGGCCGAGCAGACACTACCGTCTCACACTTGCAGGCCAGGTGGTCTTCCAAGGTCACTGTGGCCTTCTTAAAGGCCGGCTTCCCCCGCACAATCTCAATCTTCCTCACCTGTAGAACAACAGGACGCAAAGCTCTGTAGAGACACAGGCCTAGGCCTGTGCTCTGAAGCACAGCTTTCCTCGAAAGCCCAGAGGCAGCCCGCTCACCACTGCCGTGGCCCAAACAATAGCAGGGCCTTGCCCTCTGCCCCTCTCGGAGCTTTTCCATCAAAACAAGCCCTCCAACCTGGCCTCTGGCTTTGCTACGGCCCCCAGGGACCCCCAGAGAGCAAGAAAGGCATTTCCGGGTTGTGCATGGGGCCTGCGGTGTCCTCATTCCTGGAACACCAGCGGCCAAAGCCAGGGGCTGTGGCAGAAGCCGCCTGCAGTTGGAAAGGAGGGGGGCCTTTAGCTAGGAGGGTGACAGGAAAGGGAGGTCAGGTGTTTGTTCCTCTGTGAAGCTGGAAGCCTTGGGGACAAGTAATACTGTCTGTGGTAGTGTATGGCCAACTGGAGAGGGACATTTGTAATTTCACACACAGGACCCAGGCCAGGGACGGAAGGTGGGCAGGGTGCAGGGCACAGGCCACTGGCCATGCAGGACAAGCAGGCGATGCATTTGGCCAGGGCCATCACTGAGCCGACAATGTGGCCGTGAGGCCAAGCCACGAACCTGCCTACCTGATCAGAAGACATGCCCTGCCCTCTGTGTGCCTGGGCTCCCTGGCATGGACAGCCTTGGGACTAACGTCCATGTGCCTTCCTTCACGGAAGAGGCAACCTTCTAACCATTTGCTAGGGTGGGGTGGGGCAGTCCTGGCTTCCAGCGTCAGGCACCCAGAGGGTCCTTGATGAAGGCGCAGCTTGCCAAGGTGACACAAGCAGGTGGCAGCGTGCAGGATCCTGCCTGAATATCTCTCTGAGAACCCCAAATACTGGGGAGCTGTCCAGGGCATTTGAGATATCAGACACTGGCAGATTCCCCCAGGGGCATCACGGGATTTCACCCATGGGAAGAGTGTGGCAATGCCCATACCTTGCCTGAGGTGGAAAAAAAAAAAAGCTCTGCCTGTGGCTGTCAATGGCCACAACCTGGGCCACCCCCCCCCCACACACACAGACACTGAGGCCGGGGATGGGACCTCGCACCTGCACGGGCCGCAGTTGCACCTGCGTGGGCCGGCACTGCACATTGCGGTTGTTGCAGCAGCCCGAGCAGCGCTGCACCTCCACGCAGGGCGGCCACACCAGGAAGTTGGCGTTGGTGCGGTCGATGAGGTTCCGCGAGATCTGAAACACCTCCGTGCGTGTCTTGCACTCAGCGATCATAGCCGGCTCGGCGACCGTCAGGGAGCCTGCAGGAGGGGAACCGGGTCAGGAGCAGACGGCTCCTGGAAAGCTCTCTGAGCCCCTGCCACCCTTTTGAGAATGACAAATACCCATTCTCACCCTGATGGGGCTCCAGTCACTGATTTACAGAGAAACTGAGGCTCAGAGAACCTACCCATGTCACAGATGGGCAGTGGAGCTAAAGGACCGCACACCTGTAGAAGGTAGTGATGTAGGGGCTCCCTGACTATCAATTCTAAGCGGTGTGACTTCACCTACTTTCTTACCCTCTCTGGGCTCTGGTTTACAGTTCTGTGAAACTGATGATATTTGCCTCCAGGGGTACAGTAAGAGACAGATGAGAGCTAAGCTTTCTATTTAGGCAATGTTATCAGGGATACACACTGAGCCTGGGCACATGGTCCTGACTAGCTGAGCCCTGAGTGTGAGGGATGGGAGCTGTTCTGAAGTTATACCCCCTTTTTTCACGTACACACACCCCCTTGGCTTCTCCTCAGACTTTGGAAAGCCAGGACTGGGACTCTGGGGCTTACCCAGGCTTCTCCTCCCGCGAGATGAGCCGTCAGCCTCGTGTCCTGAGCGGGCCCGGGTCATGTTCAGGTCCAGCTCAGCCCCTTCTTCATCTGCAGGACAAAGCATTGGATGCTGCCTTTGCAGGGCTGGCCTATGACTGTGTGCAGGGCTGGCTCCCATGGGACTCTGGGCAGCAGGAGGACCACTCTTTTTTTTTTTTGTCTTTTTGAGACAGAGTCTCACTATGCAGTTCAGGCTGTCCTTAAGCTCAGTTTGTAGCTCAAGCTGGCCTCGAACTCAATAATCCTCCTGTCTCAGCCTCCCAAGTGCTGGGATTACAGGTATGCGCCACCACACCCGGCTAGGAGGACCACTCTTTGCACCCCAAGACCATCCCCCCAGCACTCCAGGCTCCTGGCCCTGAGAAAGGCTGCCCAGGAAACCCTAGGTGGTCATGCCTGCGAATGGTGGGTGGGGTCTGGCTGCATCTTTAGGGTGCCCCTACCCCCATTCTGGGTTCTTCAGTCATATTTTTTGGCCAGAGCCCATATCCATGGAGTTAAAAATAATCCTTCCCCTTTGCTACTGTAAGTGAACCCTTCTCAGCCTCTAGGGTGGGGCAAGGCCCCAGCACTGCAGCAGGCCAGTTCCCAGTGCCCCTCAGCCCAGTGTTCCCATAGGAAGTGCTGAATGGAGAAATTCCCAGAATCCCCAGGGGGGCAGCAGGCCCTGATCACAGCCCCTCTGGAGCCTGGACAATGGCCTTGCAGGGCCGGGGAGAGAAAGGGTGGAGGGGCAGGAGTGGTAGCAGAAGGCGGAAGAGAGGCTAGTGACCCTGCGCCACGTTCCCTGCTAGGCCCCATTCTCAGCTTCCGTCTCCTTCTCACCCCTTCTCTAAGCTCTCCGGACTGGACAGCTCTCACCTTAGTGCCACCCGTGCCCACTGGGGACACCATTCCCGGCTAGAGATGGTGGCCAGAGCTGCTCACTGGGAAGTGAGGCGGAGGAGCAGGGGTTTTTTTGTAGGTACTGGGACTTGAACTTAGGACCTCATGCTTGCTAGGCAGACACTGCTGCTGAGCCAGCCTCCCCCTGCCTGTATGGAGGAGGCTTTGAACTTAAGCTTAAATGTGGACTTTCTGCCTTTAACTCAATAGGAGGAGCCCCAAGCCAACTCAGGGGTCCTGGGGACAAGCCCAGGCCACCTCCCCTGGCACTAACAGCTCACACCCTCTTCCAGCCATGTCTTTGTCAAAGACAAAGGCTCCTGCAGGCTGCAATCCATTGTCTAGGACCCCACAGGATCCTGTTTGGAGAAGGCCGTCCGCAGTATGGCCTGTGACTGGCCGACTTCCGCTGACGGCTCCCACGTCAGTGTGTCTGTCTGTCCCTCTCCCTTCCTTTCTCCCTGCCATCTCTGGAATGTCCCTGGTGGGGAGGAGATGGGGGAAAAGACGGGCTTTGTGGAAAGGTTAAGTTGATTAGGAAAAAATAGCCCCGTGGCTGCTTCGAAACAGGCCCACTATTGAAAAGCTCACATCTCAGATCCTGACCCCCACACGGGTGTGGAGGGGCCAGCCGAGGGTGGTGGGGACCTTGGAAAGAAACGGCAGAAAAGCTAAATTTGGAAGTTGCCCCATTGTGTGGCCAGGGTTGGCCAGTCGGGCACAGGGTGGGGGTGGTGGGAGACACTGGGTGGGGGCCCTGGTACACAATAGGTGGGCCCAGCTGGGGCCCCTCCTGCCTGCCTCACCGCCCCCCAGCACAGGCAGGATTGAAAGGGCCCGGGAATGCTTTTGAGAAGGAGCCAGGGGCCCAACGGGGAGAGGAGACAAAGGCAGGAAATGCTGTTCCCCCGTAGATAGCGTCTGGGCAAGGATTACAAAGTGACAAAGAGACAGAACCCCAGAGGGAAGGGGACCCGGGGGTGCAGGGGGTGCTGACCGGGACTCCAGGGACCAGGCCAGAGGTTAGAATAGAATGGAATTTGCTCTGAAGACAGCATTTATAAATACATTCCCAGCCCAGCCCGCGGGCCCCGCCACGCCACGTGTGTACCACCAAGCACGTGCCCATTCGCTGAGCTTGCTCTCGGGCAGGGGCAGGGCTGCAGGCTGCTCCCGGCCAGGTGTCCCCAAGAGACCTCAAAGACTGGGCCCTGGGCCAGAGGAGCAGGGAGAGGGCTCCTCAGGCACCGTCCTACCTGGCCGTGCTCACACCTGGATAGACACTCGGCAGAACCTGCCCTGCCCCAGCACCCCACCCTTTGCACCCAGCCAGACACACACACACACACACACACACACACACACACACACACACACACACACACACACGATGATACTAATGCATCCCAGTTCCCAGGGCGGGTGCAGATGGCCCTCTTTGCAGTGCAGGAGGTGGCTCCAGGCCTCTAGCTGTCTGGATGTCCAGGGAAGGCCAGCCTTGCCCTGCCCTTCCCAGGTGCCCTAAGACCCAGTGGAGGCAGAGCACTGGAAGATTCAATTTACCTACGGAGTCTCCGTGCAGCAGACGGTGGAGGTCATCAAACGAGCGGATAGATTGGTCACTCAGCATCTCATAGAGTTCCTCAGGAATGGGGTCCCCCTGCCAGGCAGACACCATGGGGCTATGTGAGTAGGATAAGGGGGAGGAGGTTTTTTTCTCAGCCACCAACTTTCTCCCATGGGGCAGGCAGGGTCTGGGCTGATGACCACCAGGAGCTTGGGGACCCGAATCTCTGATACCCATCTCTGAAACTACCCTGACTCCACCCCATAGTCAGGAACCCCAGCCTGCTGCCAGCTAGACCTGCCTGTCAGCATCCTCTTTTCAACAAGACTACCAGACCCAGAAAGGCTCCAACAGCCCAATTCCTCTCTGCTTCCACCACATCTGATAGCAGAGGTCAGCTGATTCGCATCACAGGTGATCTAAGTATCCCATTCTACAGATGAGAAAATAGAGGCTCCACTGGTGAATACCCTCTGCCCAGAATCCTACCTACAGTCCACCATACAGAAGTTCACCAAGCCTTTGTGACAACAGAGCATGCACCCCAGCCTCCTGGAAACACAGGGTGTGTAATAATTCCTGCAGTCCTATGGTCGCTGGAGGCCACATGTGTCAGCCATGCCTATGTAGACTCTCACCCAAAAGAGAGAAGGGAATCCTCAGACGCAGCCGGGAAACCTGAAAGCTTACCCATGCCCATGCCCAGCCAAACCCTATTTTTAGAGCCCCTCTGGCCTGTCACCAAACACACTTGAAACTTAATAAGTACTTTAACAGGCCCTGTTTGGAGCCGGGCTTCCTCCAGGGAAACCACATGAGAGTGGCCTGATAGCAAGGTCCCTGCTGCGTCCCCAGGGATCCTGGGAGACCCAAAGGCCTGGGGCCAACAGTCCTGAGAGGAAGAAAAGGGCACAGGAAACCAAGATGCACAGTCCCATCTTCAGCCACCACCCAGAGGCCCCAGCCCTGACACACATTCAGACGAAGTGCTCAGGACCACATGGCCTGGGGAGGCCAGAGGGCACCAACACGGGGCACACCATGCTGCCTCAGTTGCCCTGGACTGAAAGGAGGAAGCCCTGCCCTCCTCTTTTCCCTGAGCACCCCTGAGAGGAGTCTGGAAGCTGAGCTCCTGCTGCAGCAGCAACTGAGGGGTGCTGCTCTCACTGCCTGGAGCAGGGCGGTGTCTCAGTCCCCCAAGGCTGTGTGGGGCGCCTCTGTGTGGCTCTGGCCTCCCACCATGGGCTGGAAGCTATAAGAGCCAGGGCCAGGGAAGACCCTTGTGAAAGCTCCTTTCCTGAAATCCCTCCTGGATTGTGGCACTGGTAGCTCCCTCAGCACCTCAAGCTGCTACAAGGCTGGGGGAAGAGAAGTAGGGCTTAGATCTGGGGCTCTTGCCTCCATGCCCCCAGCTGTACCTCTGGGTGGGATACGCAGGTAGGAACACAGGTGTTGGCCCAGCCTGAGTTTTTCCCCCAACTGAAAAAGACCATGAGCAGACATCCAATCCACAGGACAGAAGGTTGGCAGCTGGTATCCAGGGAAAGCCAGGGGAGGCCACTACCCTGAGTTTTTCCAGACACAGAACCGAAGGTTCTATTACCAACTGTAGTGTGACTGTGGATTGGTCATACCCCTCTCTGATCCTCACTCTCATCTGTCCATTAAGGGGGTTGAAAAATATTCCATTTAATTCTAATGCTGCCTGCAGGCAGCAGTAGGAACAGAGAAAAAAAGTGGAGCTATTCAGCCTGGCCACCCTAGATCACTCCCAGAAGGAGAATAAGGAGTGTTTGTGGAATAATGATTCAACTGGGTGGGACCCAAAGAGCCAAGATCTGCACACATTGGAGAGCTACTCTGGGTGCTTGCTGGGGCAAAAGAAGCAGAAACTGACCAGGACCAATGGGACCCACAAGGAAAAGGAGCTGACTTGTGCTAACTTGCTCAGGGCCTACGAGGCTCAACGGAGAAAAGCCTGGGTTGGAGACTGCAGGGGGTGGGAAGGGATGCACTTAGTAGATGCTCAATAAATGCTGGCAAAATCAATGCAGGACCCTCGGTCTCTACAGTATGATTTTCCCATCCTAGGCTGGGATGTTCCCATGCCTGCTACTGGTGACTAGGGCTCTTCGATGCCCAGCATCCATCCCAAATCCTGGGGACTGGACAGCAATACAATATCACAGCTCACATTCACTAGCCACTGACCACAGCCAGACACCGGGCTGGCTTCGAACTTGAAACAATCCTCCTGCCTCCCGAGTGTTGGGATTACAGGGGTGTGCCACCACACCCTGCCTCGCTGACTGACACTATTTTTATTCCCATCTTCCAGATGTGACAACTGAGGCTTTGAGAAATTAAATAAACAGCCAAAGGTGTAGATGACCAGCTGGGTCCTTCCCAGACCCCATAATGCACCCCTTTTCTGCCTCAATGTTGTTCCTCCAGTCCAATGTCACTGGACCTGAGCACCATCAAGGCCCCTGTCAGCTCTTTACTCCCATGGCAAAATAAATAAGTCATAAGACACCAGCAAGGGGGACTGGGGAGATGACTCAGTGGAATAGGTGCTTCCCTGGCAAGCACAATGGCTTGAGTTCAATCCCTGGTTCTGACAAAAAAAAAAAAAAAAAGACACCAGCAGGGTCTTTAGACATTGTTGGAGGCCACAAGGAAGGTGGGTACCGGCTTCTAGGGAGTGGAGGTATGAATACTACTTAACATCCCTAGTGCCCAGAACTGTGCTGTACAATAAAGCATTGTTGGTCCCAAATGTCAGGAGCACAGGGGTTGGGAAACCCTGTGTGACAGAGGTGGGCAAGGGAAGCTTGGCCCCTCAGGGCAAATCCTTTAACCATCAAAAATCTGACCTTCTTCTTGGAAATGGGGCTAGGAACTCATCCGGGTTATTGCAAGGCACAATCACATGCAGCAGAGAATCCAGCAAATACCGAGTGCTTTGTGAGCTGTCACTGTCACCGTGACTCCATCTGTCAGCATGACACCCTTCAGGGCAGCAGCAAGCGGCACAGGTGCCCTGGGACATTTTCAAGGATGTCCGTGGGTGGGTGGAGAGCTGCATGACCATGGGAGGATGCGTGACAGAACTGTCCCCTGTGTCAAGCCACAGGAAATGGCACCCTGGTCCCATTGACATCAGCTGGTCTTGTGTGGGTTGAAGGATCCCTTCCGGGCGGGACTGGGGGTGGTGACTTGGGAGCAGCCGACCTGTGGTCAGCTCCAGGATGCAATGCCCTGGGGAGCCTTGCAGAACACCTGTTTAGAGTCAGAACCAGAACCCCCACTGGGTGCAGGAAGCAAGCAGCTCTGCCCTGGTTTTCCTGGCTATAGGCTCTGGAGGCCTCTAGGTGGGCACCATAGATAGGAAAGAACTGAAGATCCCGAGGAAGCTGCCGTAGATCCCAGGTCTGGGGCTGCTGGCAGGGTGAGGGTGTGGCGAGGAAACAGTTGGGGCAAAGCCAGCCCTAGGAGCCAAGGCAAACAGCCTGCTCCCCACCCCACCCCCAGCTGAAAGAGGCAGGAAGGGCACCAGCAAGCGTGAGGTCAGGTGAGTTACCTGCTCCCAAGCAGGCTGGCAGATCAAAGGGGTTCAAATCCCATCCTCCACCTGGCATACACATGAGAATGCACACTGGAGTGCATGTGCGTGCACGCACGCGCGCACACACACACACACACACACACACACACTCCCCAGCAACCAGGGGCGGTGTCTGCAGCTGGCAGAGAGAGAAGTTGACAGGGAGGCCTGCCTGCCTGGGACTCTCGGGCCTTATTTAGATCTGATGCCAAAGCCAAGCCCGTGAAGAAGTCCTCTCCAGGCAGAAGCACAGAAGCAATTTTGCACCAGCTTTTCCCACCAGCAGTTCCCTTCCTCGAGGCTCCTAGGACTCTCTCTTGGCTCAGCCTCCCGGCCTCCAGCAGCCCAGCCCAGTCCCCCTCCCCACCTCTTGCTAGAGGAAGAAAAAACATCAAATCAGGAAAAAGCTCAGGAGCAGCGTCCAATCCTGGCAGCTCACAGCAATCACGGCCCCCACCCCAACTCTCAGAGCAGGTCACCACATCCCTGGAACTCTTGGCTGACCCAGACTGCTCTGGTCTTTTAGGCTGCAGAAACCTCCTTCTGTGTCTTCCTCTCTGTCCTTTCCAACCCTGGCAGTCCAGGTTCTAAGACAGGGAGGAGGAACACATGCACGGCTTCGCATGATGGGGAGACCTTGGCACACGGAGCCAGCAGGAGGGCAGCACTCACTGTCTGGCCACACTTCCTATTCAACTTCCAGGCACCGCAGCAAAGCACGCTAAGTGCAGTCTGCAATCCCACGGAGGAAGATGATGAACAGCAGAATCAACCAGAAAATGAAAAGAAGCCACAAAAAGAACCCTAGAAGAGGGGAGAAGACTGCAAGGGCCTTCCAGCACACACCTTAGGCTGATCTCTCAAACACACTTCCTGGCTTTTGCATCAGAGCCTCCAAATGCTGTTTGACCTTGACCTTGCACACTTGGGGGGGGGGAGGTGGAAGGGTGCCAGCAAGTTGGTTTCCCATCCCCTAAGGCCATCAGCAAACCAGGAAGAAGCTGGGCAGTTAGAAGCTGTGGGGCCTCCACCAGGCTTCCCGGCAGAAGGGTGCTCAGACAGAACATCACATGATAGTGGGAGTCACCTTCGCGGAAGCCAGCTCAGCTGATGGGGATGGGACCTCAGCCGCCTCTGTAGACCCTCTTCTGACCCCATCCCACGGCTCCTACCTCCTTCCTAGCTGCTGAGGCTGCCCTCAGACTCAGTACAGGCATGCCCAAAGCCATGCATGGGCACCTCCGGGCCAGCCCCTGCAGCAAGCCCGCCCTCCCAAGGGTCTCCCTGCACTGATGACCAGGAGGTGGTTCTTGCATCCCCCTGTAGGATCTTTCCCCCAGGGCTGCAGAAGCTTGTGCAGGATTATTTTTAAAAAGCGCTTCACAAATTGCAAAGCTGCAGGTAAATGGCCAGGCCCTGCAGGGTGTGGTCCAGGCTGCTGGGACTCGAGTAAGAAGAAAAGCTAAGCTTCTCTGCTCTCTGGTCTCCACCCTAAACGCACACAAGAGGCCGTGTGGGAAAGGAGGTTGGGGGGGGGTCTCAAGTACCAGGGATCAGTTGAGAGGGGAACAACTCGGGGTGGGTACAATCTCAACAGTGGCCTACTGCATCCCTGCTATCCCAGAATTCCAAGAGTACTCCTCCAAAGGACATATGCTCAAGACAGCCCATGCCCTTCAGTTAATCCATACCATTTTCAACCACATGGGAGTGGTTTTAAAAGAAAAAAGCAATCTAGAGTAAGGTTTGAGGGGCACAAAGCTGCTCTGACCAGGCAAGAAGAGAAATAATAGGGGCCGAGGACTTAGCTCAACGGTACAAGCACCTGCCTGGCAAACTCATGGCACTGAGTTCAATTCCTAGTACCAAAAAAAAAAAAAAAGAGAAACGATAAAAAATGACTGCTGTGGTGCCAAGATCTAATAGGAGAGCTCTATTTCCTCCTAGGACCCAGGCAAGGAAATGGGGTCGTTACACTGGCGGCGAAGTGTCAGGGCCCACCTGTTGCGCGGGGGCGGGCACCTGGCGCTGCGTGTACCAGGGCGGTACGTGCTGTGTGCGTGCGTGGGTGTGCGCGCACGTGTACTAAGTCCGCGTGTGCAGCGGCCATGCGTGCGTTCCGGTGCGATGCGCGCGCGTGTCCCGCGTGTGCACGGGTGTGGCGGCGGCGGGCGCGCGACCTGGCCACAGTAGTGCGTGCCCGTCGCTCTGCGCGCCCGCCCGCCCGCCCGCCGGAGCGCACCATCGCCTCCGGCCAGGAGTGTGCATGCGTGGGTGAGTGAGCGAGTCGGGGGCCGGGAGGGGTGGGCTGCGGAGAGCAGCCGCGGGCGCCGCCGTTCCCAGGACGCACTGGCACCGGGCCAGCCCCCAGGTCCCGCGGAGAGGCGGCAGCTGGAGGCGGCCGGCCCCCTTTCCCAACAGCTGGCTGCGACCCGGGTGGCTGCGGGAGAGGCTGGGAGGCGGCGTCGCGAGGGGCCTGCGGGCGCCCGGGCCGAGCCCCGCGTCCTCCCTCCCGGGTGCTGGCCGCTGGGGGGCGGCCGCGGAAGGGCGGGGCTCCAGGGCGGGCGGCCGGCGGCCCTTGAGGAGCCCCGAGAACAAAAGGAGACGGAGACGGCTCCTCCGTGGTAAAAACAACCTGTGCTGGCGGCGGCCCAAGGCTGGCCGCAGCCTCAGAGCCCAGCGCCTTTAACCCCTTCGCCGCCGCCTCCCGCTTCCTGCGTCTGGCCGCAGACCGAGAGCGCCGGCCCTCGCAGGCTGCGGGCGGAGGCGGGACGGGACCCGGGCGCGCCGCGCTCCCGCCGCCCTCGCCGCCCGCACCTCGCGTCTGCCTGGCCCCGCCTCCTTCCCACCTGGATTCCCGGCAGACTTGCCAACTCACTGCTACGTGAGGCCAGAAGGGGTGGCGGCACCGACCCGACCTGATCGCTCCGCAGACGTTCCCGCGCCCCACCTCGCTGTCAGCCAGGTTTTGGCAGGCGGCGCGCTCCCTCCTTGCGGGGGAGCGAGGGGCGCTCCGCTTCCTCTCGCGGGGCGCAGGCGCAGGTACTGTGGGCCGGGGGCACACTCCGTCCTGACGGTAGGGTTTCTGAAGAGTCCAGGGTCCTCTTGTCACCCTAGGCCCCCGACGCCCACCCGAGCCTGCCTGCCTGTTTCTTACCGGGATCCCCGTTCCCAGGCCACAAACAGCTTCTGGAGCATACTCGAGTGTCGAGCATGCTCTGCGTGGCCCGAAGTGCCCACCCCAAGCCAGAGCAGAAACCAAGGCAAACCCCAACCTTCGCCAAAGGTCGGCAGTGGATATCGTGTGCGCGACCTCACACCTCCCGAGCAGGGCGGGTCTTGGTCAGACTCGAAACGAAGGCCACCTTGGAGCCGACTTGGATTTGGGAGGACTCGCTGTCTTCTGTGCCCTGGGCACCACCCCACCTCTTCTCCCACACCCGAGAAGATGATGATTCTCGGGATCCTGAGGGAGGGGGCAGGGCTCCCCCAACCTCAGAAGCTAGTTCGTCCCTTGGGAAAAGAGCAGCCGCAGGCCCTGCCCCTTAAGAGTCTGGCACCTCCGGACCTTGCCTCCCAGCCCTTGGGGTCACCCAGCGCCCTGCTCACGAGCTGCAGGAGTCCAAAGTTCACAGCAGAAGAGGGGGCGGCAGGGCGTGGGGGTGGGTGAACGTAGAGCCCCAGCCCCGACCGCCGTCGCAACTCACCTCGGCGCTGACCAGACGCATGTAGCAGCAGAGAGACAGGAAGAGCGCCCAGCAGCGATTCATGCCGACTCCGGGCCCGGCCCCGCGGGGCCCCAGACGCGTAGACCGAGCGCGCCGCCCCCGCGGCCAGGGTGGGGGGCTGGGGAGGAGGGTGGGCTCCGCACGGGTCCTCAGCGATCAGGAGCTCAGGCCGCTGCAGCCGCCGCCGCGGCTTACCCGCATGGCCCCTGGGCGCCGCCGCCCCCGGCCCGGGCTCCGTTGCTGGGGGGCTGGGGATGACCAAGGTCCGAGACTGCTACCTGGGCGGATCCCGAGCCCGCGCGAGCATCCACGGCCAGGGGGCTGCGTCGCGAACCAGCCGAGGCGTCTAGCCGTGTGGGGGCGCGCAGAGTACTCCAACCTCCGAGAGAAGGAACACGCCAAGCAGGCGATGGTTCGTCTTCACTTGCCAGCTGAAGGCGTTTTCCTCTGACCGCTGGCTTAGCTTTTTTGCAACATTTTCTGGAGAGGCCCCCCAAATCAGAAAGCTCAGAGCTGGTCACCTCAAAGCCGAAATCTCCCCCAAAAAACTTTTTCCAAAGTTGTCTTTGCAGCGGCGGCTCGAGCTCCCGGGCAGGGAGAGGTGCAAACTCCCGCCCGGGCCGGGTTGGGGGCGGGAGCGTGTGCGCCCTGGCGCGGGGCCCAGGCGGCGGGCACGGCTGCTCGGCGCGCACGGCGTGCCCGTTGCGCGCTCGGCCCGGCCGACAGGTGGACGCGGCGCGAGTCGGTCGGTCAGTCTGCCCGCGATCTCGCGGCTCTGGGCGTCCTCTGCGGGCTGCAAGCTGCGGCTGCTCCGGCTTTCTCTTTGCAACGAGGCTGGAGGGTGGGCTTTTTTTCTCTCTCTCTTTTGCGCGTGTGTTGCGTGTGTGCGCAAATATCTCTCCCTCTCAGGAATGAAAGATGGGCCCTGGCGGCCGGTGGGGAACCTTCAGGAAGGCAGCGGGAGGTGGGGAGGCCTTGGGTACGCAGGGAGGCAGGCGGGCCGCTCCCGACTGCAGGAGAAGTTGCCACCCTTTCAGCTGTTCCGGCCTTTATAAAGGAGAAGGGAGAGTGCGAGAGGTGGGTGGAGACAGCCTTTCCTCTTCTGGCCTAGAGTCAGCGGCAGGAGGGGGGCAGAGCTGAAGGAGAGCCTGGGGCTAGGGCGGGGCGCTTAGGGGGTCTCTGAGAGCCCCGGGTAGCCCCTCTGTCAGCCAGTCTGGCTCCTTGGAAAGAAGAGCAGGGAGGCCCCACCGCCCCACCCATTATCACAGAGACCACCACAGGTTAGGCACCCACGTGGTTAGGGGGGGGCGTCATGGGCTGGGCTAGGAGGCCAAGCCTTCCTCTGGAAGAACTCAGGCTCTGCAACCTGACGGCTTGAATTCAGGTCCGTCTGGCCAAAGTAGCTGGGTCACCTTGGGCAAGTCACTTTCATCCTGTGCCTCTCCATCTAGCCTCAAAACAGGAGCATGCTTACTGTGTGGATGAAATACCAGAGAGCTCCGAACATCTAGCGGGAGGCAGCCACAAGGTGAACGCTCCAAACCGCGCAGCCCTACCATTCAGCTGCAAGCCAGTCCCTCTCCTCCTCCTAGCTGGTTGCCTGGCACACAACAGACTCCGCCAGCATAGGCTGAATCGGAATTTGTGGAACTGCAAAGTCACACAAACCCCCACAAAACTGCAGCATCCTGTCAGGGCTGCCACCATGATCCCTCTGTCTTGGAATCTTGATGTTTACTACCTCCCTCTCTTGGCCCCCAGCTGCAGACATGGGCCTGCCCACCCACCCCAGCATTCACATGGTTAACAACTTCCCCTCCCAGCTTGGGGAGCTGCTGTGTCCCAGCCTCCAGCAGTTACACTGCCACAGTGACACAGTCACACGCAGGCACACTGAGCCCAGCACCCACCACCAGACCCGCAGGCTCACTGCGTCGCACAATCTCCTGGTTTTAGGGCACCTTGATCTCATTCGTTTACATTGTCACTGTCACCTGCCTTTTGTGCCCATACGTGTCCCTTCAGAGTGCCAGCCTTTTTTTCCAGGGCACACCCTAAGCTGCACTGAGGCCTCTTCATGGTCCTAGCTAGGGTGGAGCTGGCCAGAAAGGACTTCCCAGGTGGCCTCTTTGCCAACAGCCACAGACACCCATGCTCCTTCTGCCCCTCAAGTGGAGGCATTCTGATCAGACCCTGGTACCTTGCATTCCTCATTTCTGAGCAGATGTGGCTGTAGTTGGAGGCAGGCAGGGATTTCAAAGAAGCATGGGAAATCTTTGGGTGATGGAAATGTTTGCTGTCTTTGTGGCAGTGGCATCTCAGGTATCCCCACACATCAGCACAGGTACATGCCATGTATTGTACCTTAGTTCAGTTGTAAACGGTGAGACCATCCGTGCTAATTCAGACCCTGCCCTGGACAGACCTGAGTAGACAGGCACACCAAGCAGATGAAATGACAGGCAAGGTCAGGGAGGGGTCACAAACACACTATATCTGACGTCTAAAGATTTAAAGGTTAGAAAGCCTTGGCCCAACAGACAGCCTGTGGATCTTGACCTTGACCTGTATCCTTGTGTCTGAGTGGATGCTCATGACTACCAGTGCTGCTGTGCTGACCCTAGGGTGGGTGTGTTCTCTGAGCAGCCCATCAGTGCTTCTGTGTGCAGTGTTAGTACTGTCTCTCAGGGGGAAACCTAGCAGAGGAGGGCCAAGCAATCTGTCCAAGGTCAGAGAACACTAGAGCTGTGACTTGAACCTGGTGGTCCAGCCTCAGAGTCACATGCTTAGTTAGGCTGCTGGGAATCACTGTTCCCTGGCGGGTGATATGACAAACATGAAAATGTGATTTTGTTTATATTTATTTTTGCAGTACTGGGTGTTAAACCCAGGGCATCACACTTGCTGGACAAGTACATTCTACCACTACCTATATTCCTACCTTTTTTAAAATTTCATTTTGAAACATGGTCTCACTAAATTGCCCAGGGTGGCTTGGAATTTGTAATGTGCTTGCCTTGGCCTCAGAGTAGTTGGGATTACAGGTGGGAACCACTGCCCCAGGCTCAAAGTGACCCACGTTACCCAGGGTTTCCTTTGGAGAGCTTCAGTGCATTAATACACCTGAATGCAGACTGCTGGTCCCGCCAACAGGCTGGCCCGGCAGGACTCTGTCAGAGCAGTCCAGTGGCACACAGCATGGCTCAGGGATGGGGTGAGGGTGGACCGAGGCTATTCTGAGCAGCAGCATTGAGGACCTACTGTGTGCAGGCCCTGTGTGAAGCACTGCAAAAATAGAATGACCCAGTCCTGGAGCTTAGGGCCACAAGTCATTGCAATGGATGCAGAATTCTGCGCAGATAGAGGTGGCCTGATGGGGACCAGCAAAGGCGTCAGGGGCTGCCTGGCACCTAGGTCAGATGCCTGGCAGAGGGGAGCGCTGCCCTGCGCCCTCCCCTTGCAGGGAGGACCTCTCAGAGCACATTTGTGCTTCTTGTGCTGTTTGTAGCTGTCACCACCTCCTGGAAGCCCACAGGCCTGGTGTTCACTCTAGACCCTGCAGCCTATTCCGGATAGCCTTGTCTCAATGCTGCTCATCTGTCAGGCTGTTGTGTACAGTAGTTGCTCAGTAAATATCTTCTGAAAGAAGGAGTAAATGAGTGAATACCTCACCTGTTTTTCCCTGAGTCACAGTCAGTTGGTACGGAGCTTCGAGGCCCTTCCTAAAAGGTGGCAGGAGGTAGGGAGGGGTTAGCAGCATGAGATTTTAAAGTGAGGCAGCACAGGGGCTTTTAGGGCATCACGCACACACAGCCCCGCTCCGCTGCAGCAACCCAAAGAAGAACATAGAGTGTCAGAGCTGGAGAGACCCTGGCACATCACAGAGGCATTGTGTTCTAGAGGCCCTGGGGTGGGCCAAGCCCTCATGCAGCCCCCTCCCCACCCCAGGAGTTCTGAATCAAGCAAGAAAAGCAGCAGGATGCAGGCCCTGGCCAGGTGCACATTTGGCCTGCCAGGGCTCAAATGGACTTCTGTTGCATCTAAGGCCCCCCCCCTGGGAAAATCATCAGCCCCCAAGTAGGTGTAGGCATCAGACTACGCCAGTGGCAGGCAAGGAAATGCTGCAAAAGGTGAGTCCAGTCTGGAGCACACAAGTCCAGAGGGTGGGAATACGAAGCGCTGGCCCCGACTGTCCCAGACAAGTCTCCTTTTCCCATCTGGTAGGGGAGGAAATGGGGCTGCCACAGCTGTGGCAGGGCAGCCTGGCACACTCCAGCTGGGGACTACATGACAGCAGAGCCCATGCTCTACTGCTACATTACATGGGGGCAACTGGCTGTCCCCTCCCCAGCTCACTACCCAGAAGGCTTTGCTGTGGACAGAGCACTTCCCGGATTTTGCTTGGGCTTCCCATAGGCTCCTGGATAGGAAGCCATTGCCATTTGTGTGCCCGTTTTACAGATAGGCAAAGAGAGCGGTAGAGTCTTCTGTTGAGCAAAGATGACCAGGGTAAAAGCCCTGCCCTACCCCCTGGCTAGCCACATGACCATGGGCAAATTCTGTAACCTTTCAGAGCCTTGGTTTCCTCATCTGTTAAAGCACAGGCACAACAGTGCCCACCTCGTTGGGTCAGATGAGTCAATACTTGCTTGGGGCTGAATGTTCCAAGGGGGCCCTGCACAAAGTCAGTCCACGTACTGGTCATCCTTCCCATCCCAAGCTGCGTGTGCCTGAACACCCATGTGCAGCCTTATGCACTCTGGGCTCTGACCTCCAGAGCCTGAGCTAAGAAATGGGCAGGAGCCTAGAAGGCTGCCATCTTTAACTGGGCCGGTTGTCCTCACGCAGGGTCCCCCACGCTGGTGAGGCTCTGGTGGCCACATAGTGAATTCCAGGGAGACCCCAGGAAGGCAGATAGACAGAACCCAGCTCGAGGCCCAGCGAGAGCAGCCCCCTCTTCATCCTCAGGCCTAGGCTTCATACAAAGGGGCGGTGCTGGGCGTGGTGGCGCATGCTTGTAATCCCAGCACTCGGGAGGCTGAGGTAGGAGGATTGTTGTGAGTTCGAGACCAGCCTGAGCTACAAAGTGAGCTTAAGGCCAGCCTGAACTGCATAGTGAGACCCTGTCTCAAAAAGACAAAAAAAAAAAAAAAAAACAAAGGGGCGGGAAGCTTTGTTTGTTTTCTTGGGGCCCCCGCGGGTGCATTTTTAGCTCCTCCAGGCTCCAGACAAGGAAGAGGATGTGGGTGTTTGGACGGGTAGCCTGGCCTACCTGCCTGGAAAGCAGCTGGAGTTGGGAGTCCAGCCCTCCTGGGGTGAGAGAGCCTGGCCAGGTGGTCTGGGAGGTGAGGGGCTCTGGCTCAGTGGCTCCCTGAGGACCATCCCAAGTGTGTCCCAGCATTCAGTGCTCTGAGGGTGCACACCCTGCAGCCACTGACACATCCCTGCAGAAACTATCAGGATGTCACCAGGGGCCCCAGGTATAAGGTGAAGGCCCAGCCAGACCCAGGCCTAGACCAACCCAGAGGGCCTCCCAGGCCCTCAGCACTGTGATAATCATGGTGGCCTCCCCATGGGGCCAGCCCCTCTTCCAAATCACAGCCCCCTGGCAGAGGCACAGTGACCGCCCTTGCCCAGCAAGGACAGGAGGCCTGCTGAGTCAGCTCTGCACACCCTGCCAGCTGCTGCTCTGATCCTGTTCACACTGTGGTTCAAGGTGGCATTCAAGCTCACCCAGCAAAGAAGTGGCAGCACCAGCCTTGGACCCAAAACTGTGACTCCAGAACCCACACTTCCACACCTCCCTTTTGCGTGGTGCCTCCCTCTGTGGCCTGGATCAGAGCGGCCTGCCCTTTGGCTTGTCATGATCTGAGCAGCTGATGACTCAGCTGGTGGTGCAGGGCTGAGGGTCTTGGGCCTCACCTGTCACCTCAGGGTAGGAGAATCCTCAGGTATCTGGGGCTGGTTGTGGATTAGCGCACCTCCCCTCAATCAGGATGTGTTTTGGGGTTCTGAGGGTCCCAGAAGGGAAAGGCAGGAGGGAGGGTGGCAAGCAGGTAGCAGGCGGCCCCTCCTGGTGGGGGACCAGCTTGCCAGAGGGAACGATTTGTAACTGCCGGGAACGAGGCAGGCCTGTCAGAAGAATGGGAAGCCAGCCATGGTATAAAAGTCGAAAATCTTTCATCAATATTCATAAGCTCAGGCGCTTGGTGGCACTTGATATGTCAGGCAGTTGCTCCTGGGCCCGGGGTGCACTCACACTAGCTGTGTGATGCCTACAGGCTGAGCCCTGGTGTCCTTTATAGGTGGGAAAACCAAGGCCTCCAGCAGTTTTGGAGGGGGCAGTGCTGGGGTTCAAACCCACACAGATTGTACCAGCATCACCCGGTGGCCTCTCTACCCATCTGCCTGGCACAGAGCCCGCCCTCACGACTCCACAGACTACTATGGGATATTTCTGTGTCTCACACTTTTGCTATGAACCAATAAAGTCTTTTTTAAAGTCAAACACATTTTCCGTGGTTCCCACTCATGCGTCAACCTCCTAAAATCTGGCCAACAATGTAGGGGAAATGTCCCCATTTTATAGATGAGGAAACTGAGTCCTGTGCTCGGAAAAGCAGAGCTCAAGGTCTCACCTGGGAAGAATAGGGGATCCAGGCACACTCTGATGGAGGAACTATACAGGTGGGCATGGTGCCCATAACATCCTCATGTATCCCAGAGCCCCAGGCCCTGGGGGAGGGGCTCTAGGCTGAGCAGGCAGGTGCAAAGACAGCTGGAAGGATGCAGACAATTGCACAGACACCCTGAGGCATGGTTACAGAAGACAGAGGGCAGCCCGGAGGGAGTGACTAATGGGCTCAGTACTAACAGCCACCTCCCGGCCCAGTGCTCCTGGAGTGCACACACCCACAGTCCCTGGAGCATCCCTGCAAAACTCACCAGCTTGTCCCCAGTGGTCCCAAGTTCAAGGCAGAGACCCAGGGAAAATGGGCACTGCCTCCATCCGAGACTTTGGTGCAGCCTCTGAGAACAGCACTGTCTGTCCGGGCTATCCCGGACTCACTGACTTGAGTGAGTTGGGTTCTGGAACCTACCGCTTTTGGAGTGGAGGAATGAGTATCAGGCAACCGGCCCGGAAGTAAGCCACAGCACAGTTCCCAGGCCTGGGGGCGGCCTGGGGCTTACAGACCTCATAGACCTCACAGTTGGCTTCAGGTAGCAGCCTGGCAATGAGCACACCCCTGTGACCAGAGGGATGAAGCAGGCGCAGAGAGGGATGGGGCCTCCCCCAGGTTCACTCTGCTGGTGAGAGGTGGCCGTGGGGGCTTGAGCTTGAGTCACAGGACTCCCAGGACAGTGCTGGGGGAGGGAAGAGAACAAGTCATGGAGACAGATGCCCTGTCTGCCCGCCTAGGCTGAGTGAGACACTCCCATTGGGGAGGGGGTGTGAGCGTGTCTGTGACTTGGGTGTGAGTGAGGCTTACACCGCACAGGCCTAGGAGTTGGGATGGAAACGCCCCCAGGTGGTCCAGATGGAGATACCCAGGGCCAGCCAATGAGTCCTTTTTGGACATCAGGAGCCCCCACACTGAAGACCTCAGGGTCTAGGATGCATCTCAGCCTCCACCCCAAATCTCCTGCCTGCCCCCACCTCCCAGCTCTTTCCTGTTTTGATGGAAGGAAATTTTTCAGCTTTTTCCTTCTTTATTTTTCCAGACGGGTGACTCGCTCAGGAAAGGAATTCCCCCCTCCCCAAACTATCCTGATCCTAGGTATCGATGCCATAGATCCAGGCCCATCCTGTTGTGCTGGGACTGTCATGGTTATTTTGGGTGCTTTTACGGGGGTGGCGCCCCAGGGGAGGGGATGTGGGGGTGCTCAGCTGCATCCCCCCTCCCAGGCTCCTCGCCACCCCCTCCTCATCCTCTTGGGCTCGGCCAGGAGGAGGGAAGGAAGCCTGCTAAGCCAGAGTATAAATAACTCAGGTGGTTACTCAGCCCCAAGAACATGATAACATGAGTCACGATGTGAAATCTAGAGGAGGGCAGGGCAGGGGGCCTGGGAGGGAGCCGCAGTGCCAGGGACCCATGATGGGCAGGCCCTGGCAGCGGGCAAAGCTGCCGTGACACAGATGGTCCTGGGGAGCCTGGCTTGGACCTCAGTTTACTCATCTGGAGCACAAGGTGGGTGGCTTCACTTCCAAGGCCCCCAAGACAGGAAGAGGAAAGAGGGCAGGCAGGGACCCCGCTATGAGCACCGTGAGCCCTCTGCTGTGCCTGCTGCACATTAGGGTACAGAGCGAGGCCACTAGAACTTCTGCTCCCCTCCCCTCACTTCCAGGGCAAGTGGCCTAAGGGATTTCCTGCTCCTGAGTGGGACTTGTGGGATAGGAATGGGGGACTTGGACAGCAGCCGGAAGGTCCCAGGCATTTGGCCCGCTGATCCTTCACCCACCAGGTGGCCCTGAATCAAGGACGATCCCAGTGCCTCCTCCCCGTGGCTGCCTGGTTACGCGTGGGTGCAGAAACAGGACACCCTGGAGGGCCAGCAGGATTAGCCAGGCAGCTCAACCAGACCCAAACCCAGCAGGCCAGAGGTCAGAAGCTGGCCCAACCCCAGCCTCCTCTCCACACCTTCAGCTCAGGCTCATCTCCAGAGCCACACAGGCCTGGACCCCGGGTTGCCATGGCAATGGGTTCTGCAGCCTGCACAGGCTGAGCAAGCCTTGTGTTACCTGTGGCTGCCTGGGCCAGCAGGGCTGTGGTCAAGAAAGGAGCCCATAGCACCTGTCCCGGTGGGAGGGTGTGGGCAGGGGGCACAGCTGATGCTGCTTCCTAGTGTGCAAGTCGGGGCACCAGGGTGTCCATGTGACTTTTGGCAGCTCCATTCCTAAGTCCGAGGCATAAGGATGGCAAAGTTGGGTGGAGAATAATGTCTTCCCTAATTGCCAAGAAGTCATACAGCTTCTAGCTGGTGATCAGGACTGCCGGAAGGCCCTCCTCACCGGAGCAGCACCTCTTGCCACCTTCAGCCTGAATCTGAGGTACAGCCCATCCCCCACCCGCTGTGCCTGACCCTTGGCCTGGCTGCTTCTCCAGGGAACAGCCACACCCCTGCCCCCAGACCACGTACCCTGACTCCTTGGCATAGCTCAAGCCCCCTTTCAATGGGCAGCCTGCCCTCTGGCCCCTCATAGACAATGGGGGCTCCAGGAATACTGTCCCGCCTGGGCTGAATCAAATGCTCTAAATTTAGCCCATCTGATGCGTCCTCTACTTCCTGCCCCTCTGCCCTCTTTGCAGTGATGAGGTCACCCAGGAACCCAGCCAGTGGTCAAACCCAGGGGGTTTCCAGGTCCCGGACTATGGCACTGTTGGGGCTGCACACCTCATGGGGATCCCAGGTTGTGAATCCTTCTCCCTCCTTTAGGCCTGCATTTCACCAGAGTAATTAGTAGACAGCCTGCTGCAGGCTGGGCAAGCAGTGGTGAGGTGTCCCTCCCCTCCCAGAGGTGACAGTCCAGAAGGAAGAGGAACAGCTAGCAAGAAAATAATAAAGGAACAAGACAGTTTCAGTCATGAAAAAGTGGCAGAAGAGAGACAAATCACAAGTGTGATGGGGAGACGGGGTGGGTGGAGAGGTCAGAGAAGGCCACTAGGAAGGGTGACATTTGAGCTGAGGCTTGGATAACCAGAAAGCACTATTCGAAGACCTGGGTGGGGCTAAGCCCTCTAGGGCAGAGAAGAAACTTGGCCAGAGAGAAGCACAGCCAGGAGGCCCATGTGGATATAGGGAGGTGACCGGGACAGGCATCAGAGGCAGGTCAGTGGAGAGCAGGGGCCACAAGGGGTGAAGCTGAAGTTGTGCTGGTATGGGTGCAGCCCCAGGCCCACCAGCGCCTGGCTGGGGTGCCTGACTCACCCACCGTCTTAGAAGGAGAAGTTGGCTGTTGGTAGAGATGGGCCGGAAGAAGACAGAGGGCTGAGGTCTCAAGCTTACACTGATAAAATCTGAATGTCCTAAGCTGTTTGCACCTCTTCAGTCCTTTTGTGAGTCACTAAGGCCCAGAGGGCCTGCGTCTTGCCCAAGGTCACACAGACAGAACTCTCCCAGGGACACCTTTTAGGTGTTTGTCACCAGCCTTGGGTCCAGCTCTGCCCCTAGACAACCCCACAATCCCAATCCCTAGGGGGAGGAGCGGGGTCTGCCCTGTCGCCTATGCAGTCCCAAATCTTCCCTATACTTCCACCTTGACCATCTGCAAGAGTCCCTGCTAGGCAGGGGCTGGGTGGGGTTCTGGAACATCACCTTCCAGTGCCAGCAGGAGTGTGCTAACCTCAGCTAAGGCCTTGGGGGTACATGGAGATCATCAATTCTCATCTGGAATGGAGAGGCTGGCAGCGTGAGCAGGGGTGGAGACCAGAGGTCGGACCCCCAGTAGGAGCTGCTGTAGTGCTCTGAACCCCTTGCCCAATTTTCACCTACAGTCTTCCAGGGTGGAGTGCTTGTACCCCCACCTTCCAATACCTCAGTTTACCCTTGACTCTTGCAATATGAGGGGAAAGGTAGGGCTGATGACTCCTGTGTACCCTTTGGACACTGGAAGGAGAAAGCTGTAGGCCGAGGCTGCTCTGGGTTTGAAGCCCATCTGGGTAGCCACTGCCCCTCTGCACCTCAGGGTCCTCCCCTGTTCCTACCCCAGGACACTGACACACTTCAGGCTGCTGATCCTTTGTTTCCCTCTTTTCCTCCAAGTCCCCTTTGGTGTTCCCTGTCCCTGGCCACTCAGAGGAAGCAGAAAGTTGCCTGACTCTGTGGACAGAGGCAGGGATGGAAGCCAGAGAAGGTGGAGCCTCTCCTGAGTGCGTGGGGCAGTGGGGTACTAAGACCTGCCGTGGCTGGCCATGCCTTGGTTTTCAGCAAATAGTAGTCTAACCTGCTGGGGATATTGGGACGTCATCCTCCCTAGAAAAATGAGTAGTGGGTTGAAGAGAGGGCTAGGATGGCTGGCGAGATAGCTCAGTGGACTAAAGGGCCTGGTTAGGCAAGCTTAGGCAAGTACAGGGGCTGCAGTTCGATCCCCGGCACTACATGCCATGCCAGCCCCGCCCCCAGGGCAAGCTGAACTGACCATTAAAAAAAAAAAAAAGAGGGTAGGGGGAGCTCATGTCTCTGGGAGTTTCCACTGGGGAGAAGTCCCCCCTGCCCCTGCCAGCTCAGGCCTTCCCTGGCAGGAGAAGCTGGGTGCTGCGGCCTCTCTGGGGACCCCAACCATTCCCAGCCGCACTGATGCTGCAGTGGATGAGACCTCCTTTGTCAGCCAGATGCCCTTCAGGCCTAGGCTGGTGCTGCCCCTTCCCCTCTGCCAGCAGAGCCCAGGCCAAGAAGCCTTTATTTTTAAACCTTGGAACAATGGCTGGCAGGGCACAGCCTCCTGCAGGGGACAGAAGAGCTGGAAGGGAGGGAGCCACGCTGCTGGCCCAAGTTCTGCACCCCCGACAGGTGCCAGGGGACACACTCGCAGCCTGCAGTGGTGCTGCTCACACTGCTGGCCCTTCTTACCCTTGGGGGCTGGGGTTCTAGAATCCCTCAGTCATCCCTGTGCCCTGGACGTCCAAGCCACTGCCATCGAACAGCACAGCTCAGACACGCCTGCTGTGCTGGTCACCCCTTTGCACTCCTCCCAGCCCCCCATAAGCGAGGCAGTGTTTCTACCTTCTAGGGAGGCCCCTACTCTGCCTCAGGGGCACCCATGGTGTGCTCACCCCTCCAGACCTTTCGTGCTCTGGCCAGTGGGAGGATGGGGAGGATGGGCCCCACTTGAGGCCACTCCACTTAAAAACAGGACTATGAGTTCTGGAGGGGTCCATCCCGCATGACCTCAAGCATCATGACTGTCCTTTGTCCTCCAAGTTCTCTTCTGTACCATGGGGAAGGAGCCGCCCTGCAAGATAGGAGAGGCTCTATCTGCACACTGTCCGGCAGCAGACACAGGTAGCAGGAGTCCCTGACATCTGAGGGCCCCAGTGGCCAGCAGGCTCCAGACGGCGCACCACAGACCAGCAGCCTAGCTTCTCTTCCTGGGGCCACAACTGAACATCTTGGATCTTGGGCAGGAAACGAACCCTCGGGACCTGTTCTCTCATCTACAAAATAGACCGATCCCAGGTATCTGTTCCACAGATCCAGGCCCTTCTTGCCTCACAAAAGCTACTGGCAAGATGGTGAAACCACTGCAAAAAAGGAAGTGCTCGATAGACCTTAGCCCTCACTGGTAGAGTGCTGGCTCAGAGGCCTTGGGTTACATCCTCAGTTCTGCAACAAACAAACAAACAAACACACATGCATCCTTTAGTTCTTACCACATGTACAAGCAGGCATGTGTGAGTGTGCACCATCCTCTGCGTTTGTGCAGAGACTGTGTTCCCAGGCCACAGAAGCCACTGATTGCACACGGAAGTCACAGGCACCAACCTGGGGCTGTGGATATGCACACAGGCTAGAGCTGGGTGTCGGTGTGTGTGCTGGTGTCCCATTGGGCTGTGCCCTTGACTCGGAGTATCAGGGCTGTGCGCAGGGTGTGTACCCCCTCAGTGCCATCTCTACCACCCTTCTGTGCCCAGCTTGGCCCCACCCCAGTCTACTGTGGGCCGTAGACTTAAAGGAAGCCTCCTGGGAGGAGGAGGTGTGGAGGGGACAGGTCACAGAAGCCTCCGAGCAGTTCTCAGTCACTCGGGCTCCCTGGGCCACTCTGGGTCCCCTCGGCATCCCCAGCGTGTCCTCAGGGCCACCCATGCCACTCTGAGGGATCACCTTCCAGGCTGTCTCCTGGCGGATGAGGACAAGAGCTCTACTTTGGCTGCTGCTTGCCCTGTCCAGTTGGTGCCAGGCACATAGTAGATGCTGAACAAGCATTTGGATGAATGAGGAGACAGGAAGGTTAGGTGCCGGATGTCAGCTTTACTGCGGCAGAATTTCATACTACAGAACACCCAGAGGGACACAGGCGCATAACCGCCATCTCGATCAGAGTGCAGCTCCCTCCTTGATTCTGAAAGTTCCTTTATAGCTGGATGTGGTTGCACATGCCTGTTATCCCAGCATTCTGGGAAGCTGAGGCAGGAGGACTGCAAGTTTGAGCTCAAAATGAGGTAATTTAGCAAGACCCTGTCTTAACATAAAAAAAAAAAAAAAAAAAAAAAAAGTCCTGGGATGTAGCACACTGCAAAGGACCTGGGTTTAATGCGTAATACTCCCACAAAAAGTCTTCTTTTGTATGTCTCTTTTGTATGGCCCCATCCTTCTCAGCCCAACGCCCACCCATCTGCCTTCTAGCACATAATTTTGCTTTTCCTAGAGTTCCTTTTTTTTTTTTTTAATGTATTTCTTACAGGATCTAGAGGGTCTCACTACATAGATCAGACTCAAAGTGACTCTCCTGTTTTCAGCCTCCCGAGCACTGGGGTTACGGATGTGCACCCCCTCAGCCAGTCTCAATGGCCCTCTCAACATGCTCTGGGGGGGCCGGCACAGCACACCAGGTGATCGAACCCTGGCCACTGCGCTCTGTCTAAGCAGGTGCTTTAATCCACTGAGTTATCTGGCCAGCCCTCCTAGAGTTTTTCATAAGCCCGGGAGTGAGTGGATTCCAGCTGCCTCTGCAGAGCCCACTTCTGCTGCCGTGTACAACTTGGAGAACAGGTGCCAGTAAGGAGTAGGTGATGAGTGACAGGTGACAGTGTAGGCTGTGTGGAGTTCTGTCCTGAACCAAGTTTCAGGAGACTGTACTTGGCTATGGTGGGGGAGACATGTTCATGGTCACTAGCATGCAAGTATGCATATGATACACGCGCACACACACACACACACACGCGAGTGTGTGTGCCTGGTGAAGCCTTCCACAGCCTATACAACAATGGAGGGCTCAAGTCCATGGAACTGGCCTGGGCAGCAAGGTGACAACCCACATAGACTCCAAGGCGCAGGTCTTCCACCGGGAAGAGCAGTATCCACATCCCTTCTGCTTGAGCCCGAGTGCACTTCTTGGCCCCGTGGAGACAGCTGCTCCCCTGCTCCAGGCTCTGTCCAGCTGCAGCCACAGAGACCCCAAGCTAGGCTGCCTTGCAAGTGCTTCCCAGAGCCCTGAGCCGGGGAAGGAAGCAGTGAGAAGGGAAGACCTGATTTTCGCTGTTCTGAGAGGCTACTTTGGGGGCTGATTGATGCACTAGTCAACAGGGGCTGCTCAGTACTGAACTGCAGAAGATCTGTGGGGTGCTGCTCAAAACTGTGGAGGCCACCTCCTCTCCCCACCCCCAAACAATATCCCCACCTGTCTTCTTCCCTCATTACCTGCACACCTTGCCAGTAGGAACTCTGTATTTCTTTTTACATCCAGTGCCCAGAGCAAGGTCTGGCACAGGGTATAGCTGTAGATGGATGGATGGATGGATGGATGGATGGATGGATGGATGGTTCTAGAGCCTTTCCACCCAAGTGGAAACAGTGATGGTAAGAGGATAAGCAAAAGGATACTGAGCCTTTCCAAACGAACTGCTGTCAGCAAAATAATAACAGTAAAAATAATAGCAATCAAATTAAAAAGTGGGCAAAGAATCCAAACCACATTTCTCCAAAGACAAGTGAACAGCCAGCAGGCACATGAAAAATGGCCCACATCACTCATCATCAGGGAAATGCAAATCGAAACCACGCGAGAGGTCATCTAACCCCACGGAGGGTGGCTGTCATCGGAAACAGAACTAACAAATATTAGCAAGGATGTGACTACACAGGAACTCTTGTACACTGTCGGTGGAAACAACACGGACATTCCTCAGAAGACTTGTACAGCCATGCTGTGGTCTAGCCCGCCAAGCCCAGGGCATACGTCCTGAGGAAGGGACTCAGCAGGGCCCAGAGACAACTGCACTGCTGTCTCTATGCAGTACTGAGCAGAGGAGCCAAGCAATAGAAGCAGCCAGGGCCAAGGGCATAGCTCAGGGGTACAGCACTTGCCTAGCATCAATCCTCAAAACCATCAAAAATAAAAATAAGAGCTAGATTCTCTCTCTCTCTTTTTTTTTTGTCTTTTTGAGACAGGGTCTCACTATGCAGTTCAGGCTGGCCTTAAGCTCACTTTGTACCTCAGGCTGGTCTCGAACTCCTGCCTCAGCCTTCCGAGTGCTGGGATTACAGGCATGTGCCACCACACCCGGTTTACACTCTCTATCTGCTGATGCACATGGAGGGTGCTTCAAGGACTTAGCTATTAGTAATTGTGCTGGTACAAATGGGGGTGTGAGGGGACCACAGTAATATGCCATGCTTAGCTTTTGCAGGAAGATACTAGAAGGAGAACAGCTGGGTTGGATGGAGTATCCAATTTGGGTCTTATGAGGAATTCCCCACCCTGATTTGCATAAGGTTGCAGTAGTTTCCATTCCCACCAACGATGAGTACCCAAACCTGATGGGGTCTCCAAAGCGCCAGGGTTCAAATCTCAGGGATGTCCCCTTTAAGTCACTTTGCTCTCTGTGCCTCAGTTTCCACACTTTTGATAGGAGTGTAGCTGCCACCCCTGCCTCACAGCTCACTAACTGAGTTGCTGCCTGAGGGCAGTGCAGGGCTCAGTGCTGTGCTGCTGAGTGTGCCTGGCCTGCCGCGCTCCGTACTGGGATTCAGCAGTGAGGAGAAGAGACCAACTCAGGTCCCCAGGGAGCTCATGTCCCAGGAAGGGGACAGATGAGGTATGTATGAAGCAGATGGGCAGGCAGCCACAGGGCAGTGAGGAATGGGTGGTGTTGGGAAGAGTGCAGCTCCGAGGGACCAGGAGACTCCACAGAGGTCAGAGAAACAGCATCGAGGCCAAGGTGAAAGGGAGGGAGGAAGGGTGTGGTAGAGGTGCTATCAGAAAACCAGGAAGCTGGTTTGCCTCTCCCTCACCTTAAGGGACTTGCTGGGGTGCTGTTGGCCACCCTCCCCGCCTTATGACCCCACCTATCCAGCGCCACCCCCAGCACCCACTTCCCCTTCGGGAGGATGACCCAGGAAGGCAGAGGCCACATCCTTTCCTAGACTGCATTTCCCCCTTCCTGCACTCCCCCGCAGGGAGTGGCCTCATCTCCAGAGAGGGGATGGATGCAGCAGCTGCCCCTCACCCTGACCCCTGCTGGCCCCAGCAACATCAGACCCTACACATTCCTTCAGTCCCCTTTCCCGATCCTCCTAAGAGCCCAGGCTTCCTCCAGGCCATCAGACAGTCTCTGGGTCTGGAGCACCCTTCCTGCTTTTCTCTAGCTGACCACATCTCAGCTGTCACCTCCTCCTGAACGTCCCTGGGCTAGCAGTAGGAATTGAGGCTTGGTCACCTCTACAGCCTGGGCTGGTCCACAGCTCATCTGCCGTGTGACCTTTGGAAGCGACTGACCGATGCTGTTTTCATTTCCCAGAGCAGCAGCTGGAAGAGTCCTCCTGTCCTCATAGCACAAGTCCTAAGGTGGATTCAAGCCAGGTGACCTGGGTTCAAATCCTGAGCTTGGCCCTCGCTGCCTGTGTGGCCTTGGGTGGTTCCTGAGTCATAAGCAGGTCTGCGGTCCATGCTGTGCATGTGCAGGGCTGGGACGTGTGTGTGCGCACACATCTCCTGCATGTTTCAGCGCAGGTGCCTCAGAGCGTCCAGGTCGGAGGTTCTGAGGTTCCGCGTGGCACTGGGACAGGGGCGCCTGGAAGGGGATTGTGTGCGCATGCTCAAGGTGCTTGCTTCTTCCCAGACCTGGGGCAGGGGCACAAATTTCTACCCCTGCAGCCTGTGTTGCCAACACCGCTGGTCCTTGCGAGGCCTAGATTGCCACAGCGGCGACTGAGGGAAACTGAGGCAATCCCATCAGGATGCACTGAGCTTCTAGGGACACCCTTGGGAAACGTTCACTCCTATACTTGGCGCGTTCTCCGGGAAACCATGCTGGAAATGGGCCACGGGCCAGACTTTCTGGGACTCGAGCCAGGAAGGGGCCACTTCTCAGGATCCTGGGGCCTTGCCCCTGACGGTCTGGGGAGGTGGCCTCCTTTAAACAGAGAATTTATTTTTATTTTTATTTTTATTTTTTTTTTGTCTTTTTGAGACAGGGTCTCACTATGCAGTTCAGGCTGGCCTTAAGCTCACTTTGTAGCTCAGGCTGGTCTCGAACTCACAACAATCCTCCTGCCTCAGCCTCCCAAGTGCTGGGATTACAGGCATGCGCCACCATGCCCGGCTTTAAACAGAGAATTTAGGGTTCTGAGGGATCACTGCCTGTCGCAAAGCTGAGGCCCAAGGTCACGCGTTGAGGGCGAGCCCGACCAGAGTCCCGGGGCTGACTGCTGGCCACGCTCCTCCCCCCGTGGTGATGCGTTTTTGGAAATCACCCCACTTCTACTTTCCAAAATGAGTCAAGAACATCTGTACCTCCAGGGCAAAAATACTTCCAGGGACTCCCAGGCAAGGACGCTGACATCTTTCCGGGGTATCCAAAAGCAGAACTCGGGCTTCCTGGGAACTCATAGGAACCATGACATGGTAAGCCAGGTCCTAGTCTTGCTACTCCTACCACACAGGTGACCAGGCCCACATTTGACAGGACGCATCCCTGGGGCCTACAGGAGCTGCCAGGCCCGGCGGGCAGCCCTGGGATTCCCACACTGGGCTCGCCCCTCCCAAGGCAGGCACCTCCCTGCACCTGGTTAGGTCTTAAACAGTGCTGACGCCACGCCCCAAATCCAAATGCTTTTTTCCCATTTTTAGTGTCTTTACTATAAAAGGGACAATGCATGCTTACTCATGAAAATCTGGAAAAAAAAATGCAGAAAAGTCAAAATAAGGAAGAAAAATCACCACCCACGGCTCCAGCACCCAGAGACAATCATTGTTGAGGTTTGATGTATTTCCTCCCATAGTTTTTTGTTGGAGGACTTTAAAAAAAGAAAGCACAGCTGAGATCATACTGAACATTAAATGAAAAAGGCAAAGCGGTAGTAGCCTGCTTTTCTTCTGACCTGCCATTGTATCATGGCCCTTTCCTCTCTGTAACCTGGTGTCATTTTCCCTCCTCCGAACCTCAGTTTTATTGGCTGCGTAATATTTTGTCAAGTGGAAGTTCCATAGTTTATGTAGCCATACCCTTATTGTTGGTAGTTCGTTATTTCCAGTTTTTCGAGGTTATAAATAATAGAGTCTGATGGATATCTTTGGGCAGAAAGCACTGTGTTTTCCATATTTAGGGACAGTTCTTTGGCTAGGATGGAATTACAGGGTCAGTGAGTCATTTCTGCCCTGTTGCAAAGAGGACACTGAGGTCCAGGAAGGTTGAGGGACTTGCCCAAGGTCACACAGCAGTGGAGGGGAGGATTGGTGCTTTTGGTACAATGGTCCTAGGAGGGCCCAAGCCACACCCTATATAGAAGAATAAAGAGATGTCCCCAGAGGTAGAGGCCAATCAGCAGTGCCCACCCTTCTTCCTCTGCTTCCTGGGCCTTTGTTATAGTCAAATGATATGCTCATTTGCATATTTCCTTATTTGTATGTCACCCAGGGAGAAGACAGAGGGCCAAGGTGACTTTGGCAGCTCCCAGGGCAAGAGGCCAGATTTTCTGTGGTCCAGGCTGTTCTCCAACATCAGGCTTTCCTTTACAAATCTGAAGATGTCCCCAGAGCCTGTATTTCCTGGTTCTCCTGGACACCACAGGCTGGGACACTTCGTTCCCATTCCCAGAGGTCCCTAAGGGCCAATGTGCCTCTGCCCAGACTTCATCGTACCACCTTGTGGTCAGCCCCTTGGTGCTCTTCTTGAGGATGTGGGTGCAGTCCTTGGGCCTTGGTGACATGAGCAAGCTGGAGGCACAGGTGACAAGAAGGTGAAGTCACTCTGCTGAGGTGACAGAGGGAGACAGCCAGCCAGCTTCTCAACTGCGCCAGGCCAGCAGTCCCAGATGAATGGAGACAGGTGTGGGCCTGCCACAGACAGATGACACTCAGAGGGTCCCCGTTGAGACAACAGGCTGGGAGCTTGACCCTAAACATTGGCTGGAGACTTCCTGTCACCCTCGATACTCCCCTTCCCTGCTCCGCTGTGCTGTCACCTCCTCCAAGAAGCCCTCCTAACTGACTCTGAGCCAAGTCCAGCTCAGAGGGGCATGGGCCTTGGCCACCTCTGCAGGCCAAGCACATCCTGCAGTCCCCACTGCCACCCCCAGGAGACCCCGATGCCCTGTACTACTCCCCCTCCTCCCCTTGGCCCTCTAAGGGATGAGGAATGAAAGCCTGGGCTGCAGGATGGGCAGTGGCCCTGGGAACCCCAAACCTACACATGCCCCAGCTTCCATTTTACTGGCTGTGAACTCTCAGCCCTAGGTTTGGATCCACTCCTCCTCATCAAGGGACCTCGTGGTCCCGTCTACCCTGACCCTTAAAGGGCCAGCATGGATCTTCTGCCCTGCACCCAGCCAGGACTAGGGCCCTAGTCTTCTCCACAGAGACTGCCAGGGGTTCATGGAGGGAAAGCAGCTTCCTGGCCTGAACAAGGGGACCAGGATGTCCCTCGGCTTCTGGTGTACTGGGGACATCTGACAAGGACACTGACACTCAGGGAACATAGGGTTGGGGGCAGGAGAAAGGCAGAGCAGAAGCAGATTGGGATCCTGATCAAGAGGCTCTACTTTGCTGGACCTCAGTTTTCCCCTCCATGCAATGGAAAGTGACAGAACATCTTCCCCAGGCAGGCACAGTTGCAAAACTCAGGAGGTGGAGGCAAGAGGATCCTTGCAAGTCTGAGACCAGCCTGGGCTATAAAGTGAGCTCAAGGCCAGCCTGCATTGCACAGCGAGACCCTGTCTCCAAAAGACCAAGAAAAAAAAGAACATCTGCCCCACACAGTGATATGAGGTTGGCCAAGCCTGGGGAAGCCAGCAGCGTGCTACAGAGGTCACAGACTGAGCCACCAGCAGCCTGGGGGAGAATCTCATTCTGCTGTTGGCAACTGGATAGCCTTGGACAACTTCCTTAATCTCTTGGTGCCTTTCCCCTCATCTGTGAGGAGAGAGCATCGGCTTCTGCAAAGGACGTCTGAGCACGCACAGAGCTAACACAGGTAAGGAGCCTAGGAAACACAGCCACACCATCACGACGTGCCCGTCACAGGGAGCCGCTACTGTGTCCTGGATCAGTTTCCAGTTGTTGCTATAACAGATAATCACAGACTTGCCACTATGGTTTAAGGATAGTCTGTCCCCATGAAAACTCACACTGGGGCTTGGTACCTAATGTGCTTCAGTCGCCAGGAAAGGTTAATAATGCCTTTCCACAGAACTGGGTTAGTTTTCAAGCAATGGGTTCTGCTTTTGCTGAAGTGGACCAGCTGCTCAGCAAAGAAACAGTTCTTACCAAGCCAGGCTGCCCCCTGGGTTTCTCACTCCCACCCACATTAGCTTGCCCTCCTATGTTTCCTCCATGTGGGGCCAGCATGAGGCCAAGACACCTTCTGGGGACCGAGCAAGGGCCAATGCCATGACTTCCTGGCCTCCAACACTGGGAGCCAAACAACTCTTTTAATAAACTACCTAGTGTCAGGTAGTTCATAACAGCTGACCATAGCAGTTTGAGCCCCCCCTTCTCCCTCCAGTAATAGAGATCGAACCTGGGCCTTTTGCCCTGATCTCTTTTATTTATTTTTATTTTTATGTACTTATTCATTTTTTTGAGACAGGATCTCACTAGTTTCCCGGGTTGAGTTCAAACTTGTAATCATACCTCAGCCTTGCTGAGTGCTGGGATTCCAGGCATGCGCCACATGCTGGCCTGGCTTACACATTTTTATCTCATGATTCTAAAGGCCTGGGTGCTGGCAGGGCTGTGCTCCTCCTTCAGGATTGGAGGAAAACTGTCCCCCTCGAGAGGCCACCTGGATCCCTTGGGCTGGGGCCTCTCCCTCCACTTTCCAGCCCGCAGCCAAGCATCTTCAAATACACCCTCTGGTTTCTGGGCCTGTTGTCACATCTCCTCACCAGTGCTGAGCTGTTTAACTTTCCATTTTGAAGACCTTCGGTGTATGTATGTAAGAGCAGTAAGGTTTGGTTCAGAGGACTCTCCTGTCCCCTCTGCCCAACTTTCCTGATGTTAACTACTCAGACAACATTGGCGTGCGTGACAGCACCGCCTCCATCCTGTAGAACACAGACTCCACTCCGACCCCACCCCCAGCCTTCCTTAACTCTTCCAGGATCCAGCCAGAGCCCTCGATGTTCGGTTACCAAGTCCTCTCAGAAGCTGGGGAGATAGCTCAGCAGCCTAAGTGCCTGCCTAGCAAGCACAAGGTTCCGGGTTTGATCCCCAGTACAAAAATAATAAATAAGTAACCAAGTCCTCTCGGTCCCCTCCACATGAGATGATCTCAACACTTTTCATGACACAAAAGTCCTGGCTGAGGATTTTGTAGAATACCCTCCATTTGTTTTTTTTTTTTTTGGGGGGGGGTTGTTATTTTTTGAGACACACTGTGAATCACACTGTATAGTTCAGGCTGGCCTTGAACTTGCACAGCTGTCTGACTGCTGGGATTATAAGCCTGTGCCACCATACCTGGTCACCTTTGTGTTTCTTATTTATTTTTGTATTTAGGAAGGGTGTAGGAGCCGGGGAGATGGCTCAGTGGAATAAGTACTTCCCTGGCAAGTGCAAGGGCCTGAGTTCAATCCTCGATTCCGCCAAATAATAAATAAATAAATAAATAAAATAAAAATAAAAAAAAAAGGAAGGGTGTAAAGGGTGTGCAGGGTCTCACTGCATAGATCGGACTTTTAGTTAGTCATCCTCCTGTTTACAGTCTCCCAAGTGCTGGGATTACAGGTGCCTGCCACCATATCGTCTTATTGCCCTCTCAGGGGGTCCCCCAGGGGTAAGGCTGGCCAGGCAGGCCCAGCACAGGGATCGAACTCCCAGCCCCTGTGTCTGCCTAAGCAGGTGCTTTAATCTGCTGAGCTGTTTGGCCGGCCCTTCTGTTTTTATTTTGACACAGGTTTTCACTAAGTCACTAAATTGCCCAAGCTTGGCTTGAAATTCTGATCCTCCTGTCTCAGCCTCCCAGAATGTTGAGATAGATTACAAGGGTACACCACCAAGCCCAACTCCATTGTTGATTTTTAATGGCAGTAGTGGTTATACAGGCTTTTTAAGTGTGCAGCTCGGTCTGCCCCTCTCTCTTGTGACCGCTTCTCCTCCTGAGTGTGTAGCCACATCCACAGAATCCCTTGTGCCACGTAAGGTAACAATGATGGGTTGGTGAAGACAAGGATTCAGGCTTTCTCCCAGCCTCTGGGGCCTTGTGCCTACAACTGCAGGCGTCCCAGCTGTCCCTGCTCAAGACTGTGTCCCTGGCACCTAGAACAAGGTCCAGGACTCCAAATCCCCGCCTGTATCACCAAATACTCACACATGAAATCACTGTTGTTGGGGAAATGGCCACAAATCCAGCCATGTCTTTGTTCCTCTCACCGCAGTAGCACTGCACACAGCTTTTCTGTCCCACTGCCTGTGGCACGAGCTACTCTGAGGCCCACTTCACAGCTGAGGATCTGAGACTCCCACATCCAGAGGAGGCACATTTGACACAGGTGTCTCTGCCCCAGCTCTCTGCTATGACGTGGTGACACTGGGACTCCCCAGGTAGGAGATCCCGGAAGCCACCGCAGATTGCTGAAATCCTGAAACACACCATCTCCACACAGCCCCACTGCCTGCTCTGGGCCCAGAACGCCCCCACTCTAGTCCTGGAAGGGTGTCACTGCCTGTGCCAGCCTGTGGTTCCCAGCACCTGGATGGCTCAGTACCAGGCTGCCCTGGGTGTGACAGCTTGAAATCTCCTAGACTGTGTTCTGATGCATAGTAGATGCTCAGCAAGGACATGAGGGGTGTTGAGTGACAGTCCCGGGGCCCTCCCTACCTCTGACCCCTGCTGTGGCTCAGGAGGAAAGGCACCCAGCCCTCAGGTTGCGCCCCTGTCCCCCTGGGGAGTCAGGAGTGTGTGGGTACTGGGCAGAACAAGAGAGCTTTGAGGCGCCTATCTCCGGAGGGAAGTAGGGCGATAACAACCTCTCATGTTCCCACTGTCCCTGGCATAGATAACCCAGGAGGAGCCAGGCCCGGGGCTGCTCTCAGCATGGCCACCCACCTGCCCCCAGGTCTCCCACGACCACACTATCGAAGACGCTGGCCTGAAACCCAAGGAGCAGCACGGAAGAGCCGCCGAGACAGGCAGGTGATAAGCCAGGTGGGGCTGCAGGGGCCTCTCCAGTGTGTCCTGGGACAATGGCTTCTAGGTGGCAGCTGCCCCTTCCCCAGGCTGGGTGCCCCATCCACCCTCACCCTCATCCACCGCGGCTTCTTGGAGCTGCCGCAAGGACTGACATTCCCCAGTGACTGATACCACCCAGGGCCTTCTCTGACCAGCGAAGAAGCCAAAAGCAGAGAGGTGAGGGTCTTTAGGAAAATCACACAGCCTTTATTTTTCCATACTGAGCATTCAGCCCACCACCTTCACACCGAGCTACCTCCCCAGCCCTTCTAAGTTACCTCGTTTCCCAGGTGGGCTTGATGTGATCATTCTGCCTCAGCCTCTCAGGGCACTGGGATGACAGGTGTGTGCCACCATGACTGGCCACCACATGGCATTTTTTTTTTTTTTTTTTTTTGGCTGAACCAGGGATTGAACTCAGGCCCTTGAGCTTGCCAGGGAAGCACTTATTCCACTGAGCCATATCCCCAGCCCCACCTGCATGGTATTTTGTTACCAGCCTGAGGACTCGAATTCAGATCCCCAGTGATTCTGTTCAGCAACTCAGAATTCTGCCCTAAAATACAGAACAAATATGGGGAGGAAACTCGTGCATTAAAGAGCTCCAGGTCTAAATTCCAGTGCAAGCATGGGGTGGGGTCTCTTTAGACCTCATGCCCCCTCTCTGCCACAGAGGCTTTGTCAAGTTGGAGGACCTTTGTCCCCAGCTTCCCCTCAACACTTGGAACCTCGATTTCCTCACTGTGGGTATTTTTGATAACAGTTCTGGTCTAGAGGGGTGGTTGGAGGATTAAATAAGAGGCTGTCATCCGGGTGGAATTTTCTCCAGAAGAGACACAGGCCAGTGCGCTTCATGGCCTCCCAGAGCTGGTGCTGGCGTCTGGGGAAATAGCAGCAACAAACCACAGGGACAGCCGACACCGCCTGCGGGTTTTTTGCCCTTGAACTTCTTGCTCCTGCCCTTTCCTCGGTGGTTGCAGAATACTTGAGTGGATGAGTAACGTGTCTGTGTTATTTGCAAGCTCAGGGCCAGTAGGGGAGCCTGGTTTGGGTGCTGAAATAAGCAGTGGTCAACAGTAAATGCAGAGCTCCTGTAAGGACTGAGCCTGCTTGGCCCAAGGGCAGTGCTTTAGGCCTGGGCACGTGGCTCGCAGGTATGGCGCCTGCCTAGCAGGTGCAAGCCGGGGCGTCAGACCCCAGCATCCCCATAAAGGACACTAGTGAATAGTAACGGTACAGAGAAATGCAGGTCCTGATCTGCTGCTGGTGGGAAGGTAATATGAGTCAATTGCTTTGGGAAACCATTGAGCAGCTCATCAAAATGTTAAACACTGAACCAGGGAGATGGCTTAGTGGGATAAGCACTTCTCAGGCAAGCTCGAGGGCCTGAGTTCAATCCCTAGTTCCACCAAAAAAGAAAAAAGAAAAGAAAAAAAGTTAAACATATATTTTTTCTGATTCGGTGAGTTCTATCATCAAATCCATGCTATCCCTGTGTTGGTTTTAATACATCAATAGCATTACTCTTTTTTTCCAAAATAATATTTAAAATTGTCCCCAACACAACTCTCATCTACTTAGGAGCCTAAGAAAGGGGGCTCACTGTAGGAATCGGTATGGATGTTGCCAGGAGCTGGAGGCTCAAATCCAGGCAATTTATTAAGACCCCATCTCGGGAAAAAGAAATGAAACTAAATGGGAAATGTGGGGCTGCCACGGAGTGCAGCACTTCCCTTCCTAGACATGTTCAAGAGGGAAGTGAAAACATATACACATGCAGTCTTTGTTTTTAAAGTATTTATTTATTTATTTTTGGTACAGGATCTGACCTCGCAGCTCTGACTCGTATCGTGCTGTTTGAGCCTCCCTAGCGCTGAATTGCAGGTGTGTTCCACCGTGCCTGGTTTTGGTAGCTGACACAGTACATCCGGGTCAGGGCCAGCGTGGCATACAGTACTGGGGGTTGAACCTGGGTCCTGGCCCTTGCCAGACAGGTGCTTAGACTGCTGAGCTATCTCCCCAATCCTACACATGCAGTCTGTACACAAGGGCTCACAGCAATGCTATCCTTCATAGCCACAAGGTGGGAAAACCTCAGTGTCCATCAACAGAGGAGCACACAAGAAAACACAGCAGAGCCACACAGTGGGATCCAATTCTGTGGGATATTGTTCCACACTATGGCTGAATACTATTCAATCCCCGGGCTGTGCTGGCCCCACCCCCCAGGGTGTACTGAGATGGCAAATGAGACTGGGCATGGTGGCCTGTGCCTATAATCCTAGTGCTTGGGAAGCTAAAAACAGGAGAATCACTACAAGTCTGATCTGTGTAGTGAGACCCTGTAGACCTTGTGCTAAATACATTTTTTTTTTAAAAAGAAAGAAAGAAAATGTAATTTGTGTCTCCATGAGCTATGAGAGAAGAGGTTGGGGACTGACAGCCTGTGGGTATCTGGTTTCTCTGGGGGAATGATAAAAGTATTCTAAAATGGCCATAGTTGCACACATCTGTACTTAGGAGGCTGAGGCAGGAGGAGGATCCCCAGGAGTTCAAGGCCAGTCTGGCCCCATAGTGTGTTCAAGGTCATCCTGGACCACAGAAGGAGACCCTATCTCAAGAGAAAGAAAGAAAGAAGGAAAGAAAGGTTCTAAAATTGGATTATGCTGACAGTTGTACAATGCTGTAAGTACAACAATCGAATCATATATTTTATATATTTTAATGGCTGTACTTTTATGCTACGTAAATTATCTCTTACAAGACAAAGAATGGCATTGCAAACGAGGCAGGCGCCCAGCCCAGGCCCAGGCCCAGGCCCTGCGAGCAGCAGTGCCAAGGATCACCACCCTCAGGACTAGCGTCCTCAACAACCCTTCCAGGTAGGCATGTGGCAGATGGGGCAAGGGAGATGTAGGGAACTGGGGCGTCCCCTGGATGTGAAGAACCCCCCAATACCTGTATAGCCTGCTGGACATCAGAGCAGACCCAGGGCCTGATGACCCACTCGCCAGGCTTGGCTCCTTAACAACCCTGAGAAAGGGGCCTCTTATCCCTCACCAGAGCTCAGGCCTCTGTCTTCCCATCTACCAAATGGGCTCCATCGGTGGTTTTCAAATTGTGCTCCAAGGCACCCTGGGAGCAAGACAAGATTTCAACCACCTTGGAGGGAGGATGTCTCCAAGGTCCTCAGGGACTCCACCCATGTCCCTGTCCCCCTCAAGCCAGGCCCACCCTTAGAAGGCAGGATGCAGCAGCCAAACATAGGTAGGGAAGAGGAAGGCGTGGGGTGGGGTGCACCGGAATCTACATCCTGGGGACCAGGAGATGGGAATTCCAGGTGCTAGTGATCCCGCTTCCGGCTCCAGCCTCGTGAAGAAGCCTGGGCCGCCTGGCTGGAAGCCCACAGCCCTTCCTGGACCCAGTGCTGGCACTTCCGCTTCCTGTATAAGGCACTCTGAGGCTTCTTGGTTCAGGCCTGGGACTGGAGCTGTATTAGCTGAGGTCCTGGTATCAACCCAGGGTCTGCGAGAGGGGGGAACTGGGGCTGCCATGGGTGCTGGGGACACAGTTCAGAAGGCCTCCATTAGGTTTGCATAATAACCCTCTAACTTGAAGACCCCTAAGCAGGCCCCGCAAGGTCAGGTGGGAAGCCAGGGAGCAACGGGGAACCTAGGGCCTGAGGCCCGATGCCCACCTCGGCCCGTCTGCAGGGGCAACTGTGCCCTGACCGCAGCTGGTAGACTTTTTGTTTTATGAGAAGCCAGAAATCCAGCCGTGCAGTGCTGCAGGCCTATAATCCCAGCACTCAGGAGGATGGAAGTGAATTCAAGGCCAGCCTGAAATACACAGAAACACACTGTCCAAAAAACAAACAAAAAACAAGCAAAGAAAAACCCAGAATCTTGGATTTTCATGGGAAATCCTCACACTTTTATTTTTTTTATTTTTTTGTCTTTTTTGAGACAGGGTCTCACTATGCAGTTCAGGCTGGCCTTAAGCTCACTTTGTAGCTCAGGCTGGTCTCGAACTCACAACAATCCTCCTACCTCAGCCTCCCGAGTGCTGGGATTACAGGCATGCGCCACCACGCCCGGCGATCCTCACACTTTTAAAAAGTGATTATATATATATATATATATATATATATATATATATCACCCTGAAAGTGATTTTTAAAGTCTAGAGAACTAACAGTGCATCCACACGCCTAGGTCAGAGTGCGGGAAACGCTTCCATAGGACTGGGATCCAGATCCGCACTCTGGGCCTGAAATAGGCCGCGCCCCTGCAGGCCTCCCAGGCAGAGGAAGGACCATGATCCTCCTGGGCTCCTGCAGACTTCTGTGAAGAAGTTGGGGGCGGCTTCCCCCTCCGCGCTCTTTGACGTGGTTTGATTGAGAGCACGTGGCTGTGGCTGCATTAGCGCCTCAGCGAAGGCGTTGTTCTGCTAGCTCGTTCTCATCATTTCCGCTTCCCCTGCCCTCGCAGGCAGTCCTGGGACTGAGAGCTTCCTTGGGAGCAAGAGGATGGGGGAGCTAAGGGCGGAAGGGCCTACCACGTGCAAGCCACCCCTCCCTCAGAGCTGGAGCACCGGTCTCTCTCCCCGCAACTTGCAAGGGCAGGCGGATACAGTCAGTATTTTCCATCAAGAGAGACTGAATCACACAACGGAAGTTATGGAAGCTGGCTGCTAGCGTGAGGGCAGGACTCTGTCCACCCCAGCTGAGGATTTGAGGCCTAGAGTTTGTGACAGCCCTTGCTCCTGCCTGATACGGGGGTGGGGTGGTGTTGGTGTCCTTTTGGGCCACATTCAGCACTGGCAAGCAGAGATTAGCACCCCAGGCCTCCTTGCAACGAGGAGCTCAGAGAGGTCAGGCCATTTGCTTGAAGTTGTGCAGCAAAGAAGGGACAAGAAGACGAACTGCTGTGATTCGGCAGAGGAAACATGGGAACAGCCTCTTACTGTGAAGGCCTGGTGCTCAGGCATCACATGAGCGGGGGAAGCTCCTCACCCCCTTTGTTCAACTCCTCCCCAGCCATGGTTCCCTGCAAGGTGTTAGTCTACTACAATTATTGCAGTGAAGCTCCTGTGTGTGTGTGTGTGTGTGTGTGTGTGTGTGTGTGGGTGTGGGTGGGTGGTGGTGGTGTGTTTTGGCAGAACCAGGGATTGAACTCAGGCCCTTGTGCTTGCCAGGGAAGTGCTTATTCCACTGAGCCATCTCCTCGGCCCCTTGTGTGTTATTTTTGAGACAGGGTCTTTTTTTTATGTAGTTCAGGCTGCTCTTAAACTCATTTCTATCCTCCTGCCTCAGCCTCCTGCGAGCTGGGATTACAGGCACGCACCACCACACCCAGAGTGGTGGTTGATAAGTCCCCGCTGAATTCCTGGCACCTTGAATCTTAAAGTCAGGAGCCTGTGTGGGGCTGTGTAGGTAGACCCATGGGTCCTGGCGTAATTGTGGAAGTGGGAAGAGAGGAACCAGGGTCAGAGGGGGAGATGTCACAGGGGTCAGGGCACTAACCAGTCGGGAGCCAGAAGAAAGCGAAAAGGGAGATGGAGAGGTGGAGGGGACCAGCCCTACCCCTGCTGTGTCGTAGTCCTGACCTCTGGCCCTGGAAGGGCATCTGCTGTGTTGTTTGAAGCAGCAAATTGGTGTGGCGCAGTATAGCAGCAATAAGGAAGTAACACTGCTACAGGGCTACAGTGCCTCCCGTCACGAACGGGTTTCTCTGAATTTCCTTTTTTTTAAGGTGCAGGAGATGAAACTCAGGGCCTCACACCAGTTAGGCAAGTGCTCTGCCACTGAGCTGCTCCTCCAGGCCTGAACTTACATTTGTTTAAAAAGCTGGGGCCAGGGAGATGGCACAGTAGAATAAGCTCTTTCCTGGTAAGCACGAGGGCCTGAGTTTAATACTTGGTTCCGCCAAAAAAAAAAAAAGCTATGGGTACATCACTTTTTCTTCCCGTAGTAACCTTGCCTCTGAGCTATATCCCCAGACCCTTATTATTTTATTTTATTTTTATATATATTTTGTAGTCAGCTCAACCTGCCCTGGGGGTGGCACTGGTGCAGCATGTGGTGCTGGGGATCAAGTCATGGTCCCCGCGCTTGCCTAAGCAGGCATTTTAGACTGCTGAGCTATCTCACGGGACCATTTCATTTTATTTTATAACAAGACCTCAACAAGTCATTGAGTTGCCCAGGCTAGGCTCAAATTTATTACCCTCCTGCCTCAATCTTCCCAAGGGCTGGGATTTCAGGTGTGCGCCCCAGGCCCAGCAGAAGGCACATCTCCACTGGCCAGGCTACTGCCTGGTGTCTGCAGGTGGAGCCTGCCTTGTGCTACCCTCCATGTGGAGGACTGGCAGGTGTCTCTTCCACCATCACCACCAAGCCACGAGGCTGTTCAGGCGCACGTGAGAATTTCTCAGGATCTGTTTTGGCCATTCTGCACTGTGTGACCTCAGACTGGATACATCACCTCTCTGAGCCTCGGAGTCCTCATCTATTAAATGAAGCCTCTGCTGGGAGGCTGAGGCAGGTGTGTCGCAAGTTCAAGCCCAGCCTGGAAAATTTAGCAACATAAGGAGATTCAGTCTCAAAATGTTTTTTTGTTTTGTTTCAATGCAAAGACCTTGGGTTCAATCCTCAGTACAGCAGATTCTGGTGATGCCTCCTTCCCTCACCATGGCCTTCGTGTGCCCACCTAGGGCCTCTCCTGGTGTTTGAAAGGCCTGCTGCAAGGTGACAGGGACCACAGACCGAGCATGCAGGAACAGAGATAGGAAGACACATTCAGGGGTCTTCTGAACCTCAGGTCTGGACCTGGTGGGGACCCCCAGGGGAGCAGGGACTGGGGGTCAGGGGGCTTCCTTAGGAAAGGATCACAGAAGCCCCAGAAGCCCATGCAGGGTGGGCGCCAGGGACAGCCCTCAGGAGGCCACAGGTCTGGCCAGACCCAGCAGGAACTGGGGGCTCCTCAGCTAGGGATTTTGTGGGCAGAAGAGGGCATGGGGTTCTTCAAGGCAGAGAATGAGGTCATAGCCCAGCCGACCTGGCAGGTGGCTCCTCCCGCCAATGCCAGGCCTGCCCAGGAAGGCCGCCCAGCTCTGGGCTTCCCTGTCGTTGAGCTGTGGTCAGGCCTGGCCGCCTGTGCCCCCTGTGCTGACTCACATCCTCCCGGCTGACCACCCGAGGGAGGGGCAGCCCCTACTCGCTGCCTGACCTTATCAGGCCTGGCTGTGTCCAGTGTGGGCTGTGGGCAGGGCCTCAGCCTCCCTCTGCCCTGCTGGGCATGGCCTGCACAAGCTCATGGGAGCTCAAAGCCTGGTCAGGGCACCTGGTGGGGCTGGCGTTTTGGTCTCCTGCCACTGGAACAGGGCTGGGCACCAGCTATTTTTAGTTCTCAAATGCAGAGTAGCAGGACCCAGATGAAGCAGCTGCCACCATACTGCTCTTTCGCTGGCACAGCCTGGCCCTGGATCCTGGGGCACAAGTCCAGTAGGAGGGCACAGCATGGGGACACACTGAGCACACAGCATTCACACAGCTGCACAGACATCTGCAGGATCCCAGACGTGCCATACACAGGTGTGTGTTGGTGCTTGTCCAAGTGTACATGAGAGCAGATGTGGGCACAGGACACTCAGAGCCCTCACCCTCACCCTCACCATGTGCAGCCTGACTCAGAGCCCCAGCCTTCCTACCAGTGTATGCACCACTTTAAGTCAGAGTGTGTGGTGCTGGGAATTGAACTCAGGGCCTTGTGCACACCAGGCAAGAGCTCTACCACTGAACCACATTCCCAACCCAAGTTTGAGGCCAGCTGGGCTGTATAGTACATTAAAAACCAGCCTGGCCTATATAGTGAGGCCCTGACTCAAAAAGCCAAAGAAAAATTAATGGCTTGAAACAAATGCAATGACTCACATCGCTCAAAGAAATGCTTTGCAAAGCATCCGCTGGGGCCCCCTGCTGCAGGCCAAGAGCAGCTCTCCACTGGGCTTCTCCCTGGAGCTGTTGAGCTTCCTCACAACATGGAGACCAAGTTCTAAGCAGGCACCTTCTCAAGGTAGGCATGGACACCTGGAGTTCTTCCAGCCTGGGTCCAGTAGTCCCTTGGCATCACTGTCGCCATACTCACCGAGCATCTGCAAAGCCCAAATTCCAGGGAAAGCACAGAGTCCCCCACCTACCAGTAGGAGAGGGGGAAACCATAATCTAAAGTCCCCAGAGTCGAGTGGAGGTGACCCAAGACAGTCAGGTACCATCTCCCCCCAGCCTCCTGTCTGGTCTAAGACCCCATATTTCCAGTGAGGCCTGCTCACTCTAGGGGCAGGTGGCCCTATCCCCTACCCCGCCATCACCCTGCCCTTTCTATTTGTGTGTGTGTGTGTGTGTGTGTGTGTGTGTGCATGTGGGAGGGGTGTGGGGTGTGTGTGTGTATGTGGGTGTGTATGTGTGGGTGTGTGTGTATGTGGGTATGGGTGTGTATGTGTGTGTAGGGGGGTATGTGGGTATGGGTGTGTGTGTGTGTGTGTATGTGGGTATGTGGGTGTGCACATCAGGGCACACCTAGCACCTGCCCTGGTACCTTAGCTTAAATGGAGCAGCAGCCCTAGGGCCAAGAAGCTGGATGACCAGGCTAGGGAGAGGCCTCACTGAGCTCTTGCTAGAGCTCTTGAAAAGCTCCCAGTTCCAGGGTCCCTGTCTCTCTCCTTGCTCTCCTTACCCACTCCTGGGGGTAAAAACCCTGGCAGAGTTTAGAAATTTCCTGCTCCTAGGCCAAGTGTTATGACCGATGCATGTGGGAAATCCCAGCACTCAAGAGGCTGAGGCAGGAGGATTGCTCAGGTTTGGGTAGACCCCCAGCACAGGTGTCTTCCCAAGGTCGGCTCTTCCTGTGCCCTGCAAGCTGGCGGCCTGAGATCTAAAGCTCGGGAACCAGATGCCTATTTCCAGTCTTCTCCTCCCTAATGCCCCAGCTTTCTAACATGACTGAGTCACCCTGACCACACCCAGCACACTGCAGAAGCACTCGCTCTTCTCACAGAGATTCTCCTTCCGAGGGACCTCAGGGCCTCTGGACACCAGAGCCCTTGCAAAGGGATAGGGGTCCATGGCGCCCAGGTGTCCTCGGTATCCATGGCCCATTAAATGAGTGGTGGCGCCACACAGTGGACTCGCTGTCACCCTGACTGCCAGAGAGGGTGGAGAGCCAGCTAGTGAACACGGAGCACCTGCCAGATAATGTGGGGCGAAGGGACAGAGCCACTGGTGAAACAGGGACATGGGGTATGTGCTTGGCAAATCCTTTCTTTCTTCCTTTTTTTTTTTTTCTTTAGGGAAGGGTCTACAGGGTGTTCAGGGTCTCACTACTAAGTCAGACTCATAATGATCTGTCTGTTTACAGCCCACCAAGAGCTGGGATTACAGGCATAGACCACAACACCCAGTCTCAATTCTCATCTCAGTGCGCCCCGGGTGTGGGGCCAGCACGGTATTGAACCCCCAGCCTCTGTGCCTGCTTGCAGATGTTTTAATCCACTGAGCTATTTGGCTGGCCTGGAAATCTTTTCTTTTTCTTTTTTTTTTTTAAAACAGGATCTTGGGCCAGGGAGATGGCTCAGTGGAATAAGCACTTCCCTGGCAAGCACAAGGGACTGAGTTCAATCCCAGGTTCCTCCAAAAAATAAAATAAAGCAGGTTCTCACTTAGTTGCTGTATTACCCAGGCTAGGATCAAACGAGATCGTTCTGCTTTGGTCTCCCAGAGTTGCTGGGGTTACAGCTCTGGTCATGCCCTTCGCTGCAGGCTGCCCGTCTCCAATCTCAGCCTAGCATCTGAGGCTTCTCTTCTGCCACCCTTGCCCTAGTGACCAGGCTGGAAGTCACTAGGGTTGGTCCCTGGCACTCTGGGTAAAGAGCCTCATGTGTTCTGGGCAGGATGACAAGCAGTATTCACAGCTAAGCCCCCTCTGAGGACAGAGGGGTGGGGTGCAGGCAACTCAAAGCCTGCTCCGGCACCTGGAGGGTCCTGGGCAACCATGGGCCCCTCATTTCACAGATATGGAAACAGAGTCTGGGGGGAAGAAAGGGATGGCCGAGACCACCCCTTACACTAAGGAGCCACCTGTTCTGGACCACAGAGCCATTCTCTGCCTTACCCAGTAGAAAAGCAGGACAAGAAGATGGTGGATGAGGGAAACTGAGGCTCTAAGGGGGAGGGGGAAGTGGAGGGGCTCAGCATGGCGAGCTGAGGACATAGGAATGCATGTAGCTCCCACATGTCCTATGGGGTTCTGACCCTTCCTCTGATGGCCCAGAGGCCCTCTGCCCCATCCCTGTCCCTGCTGGTTGTACTGGGACCAGAGGTGGCACTGACTGTGACCCTGCCAATGTCTGTATCTGGAGGCCATGTCATGCATCTCCTGCCTGCTCTGAGCACAGGGTTTGGGGAGATGGGAAGAGGACACCAGGTCACCCACAGCGGGCCCTGGGTAATTAATCCATCACCCAACTGTTTAAAGATTAACAGTGGCAGCTGTGAGAAAGGCTAACTACACCCAGGGCAGGGGGCCGTGCTCCCCCACCTACTGCCAGGCCTTGCGACTCAGCTGGCAGGTGAAAGAGCCTGGCCTGCCCCCCTGTGTCTGTCCCAGCTTCTCCTGGTCCCCAAGGAGCAGGGCTGAACTCATAGGTAGGGAGGAGTAAAATGGGCAAGAAAGTTCCCCCTGCTGGGCATGTATACAAGCTTGTGATCGCAGAACCCAGGATGCTGAGGCAGGAGCATCAAAGCAAGTGGAAGGCCAGCCTGGGCTCTGTAGTGAGTTCAAGGCCAGCCTAGTATATATGAGAAGACCCCACCTCAAAAAACAAAAACAGGGGTCGGGGAGATGGCTCAGTGGAATAAGTGCTTCCCTGGCAAGTGCAAGGGCCTGAGTTCAATTCCTGGTTCCACCAAAAAGCAAAAGCAAAAACAAAAACATGAATCAAGGGCTTGTCTCAGGCCTTTGTTCCACCAAGACTTTTTGACCTTCAGTGAGTCTTTCGCCTCTCTGTACCTCAGTTTTCTTTTTTTTTTGTCTTTTTTTTTTTTTTTTTTTTTTTTTTTTTTTTTTTTTTTTTTTTTTTTTTTTTTGAGACAGGGTCTCACTATGCAGTTCAGGCTAGCCTTAAGCTCACTTTGTAGCTCAGGCTGGTCTCGAACTCACAACAATCCTTCTGCCTCAGCCTCCCGAGTGCTGGGATTACAGGCCTGTGCCACCACGCCCGGCTTCAGTTTTCTTACTTGTATAATGGGAGTACAGACAGTCTTGAGGATCAAGGGGGTGATGTCTGACAGGTGGATGCCACAAGCCTGGTGCTCAGGAACATGGTCATCTTAGGGATCTGACACTCTTACCCCCCTCCCCCATGGCTGAGCCACTGTCTTGTTTTTTGGTTTTGGTTTGATTTTTTGAGAGTAGGGTCTTGTTATGTAGTTGACCTGGAACTCATCCCATGTTTGAACTCATGGCAATCCTCCTGCCTCAGCCTCCCAAATGCTGAGATTACTGGCATGTGCTACCAGGCCTGGTTGAGTCACTGTCTTCTGAGAGTAACTGAAGTTCAAGTTCAATTCCAACCTCCTGGGAAGAGAAAGTGGGGAAGGTGAGTCAGCTTCCTTGCCTGGGTTTATTCATACCTGTGCAAGGAGCAAGGGGAGAGGAAACAGCCAGGGTGCCCTCCTCTTTCCTGGGGCAGCCCCATTCATGTCATATGTGGAGGGGTGACAGGGCCCACAGGAGAAAGGGCACCTCTGTCCCACAGCACCCCAAGGTGGCTCCACCTCCTTCCCATCTCCCCTGCAGGGTGGGCAGCAGAGCCCAGGCCTGTCCTGTCCGGGGCCAACTGCTGAGCCAAGCCACCACCTCCCCTTCCTCCCTGGTGTCTGCAGGGTCATCGGTGAACTACAGGGGGTGACTCAGGAGTGGGAAAGACCCATGAAGTCATTGATTGCCTGGGCCACCTCGGAGCTCCTGAGCTGTCTGGGCCGGGGTGGTATACTGTGGGTCTGGGGATTCCCAGCTAAGCTTGCTAGGCTGCAGGGTGGAGACCTTGACCCAGGGCCCGAAATGCAGGCCTCTTGCTGTGAAAAGGATGGAGGTGGGCGGGGCTGGCACAGGCCCAGGGCTAAGCGGAGTGAGCCCCAGGACCTGGCCAGGATCGTGCCTGCTCCGCCTGAGCAGCCCAGCTCTTAGCCCGTGGAGATCAGAAAGCTAACAGCCATGCCACCCGAGAACGCATGCTGGTGGGTGACAGAGACCAGGCTCAGACCCTGAAACTCCAAGCTCAGGGCTTGCATCCTTTGGAATCATCTCTCTGTGAAGCTGGTGGCTGGAAGCACAAAGCCTGTGCAGCAGTGTTGCAGCAGGAAACCAAGTCCGGGGAGGCAGAGTGACAGAGCCCCTACAGAGTGACAGCAGGAGCTCAGGAGCACAGGGTGGGTGCAGAGCAGGGGAAAGACCCCTCCCTTTTCCCCACAGTTCAGAGACCAGTGAGGCCAAGGGCTGAGCCTATGCCCAGGGGTCCACGGCATGGGCAGCTGTGGGTAAAGCAGGCAAAAGACAATCCAGAGCTCTAAAAGAACCCAGGCAGAAGGGGCCAGGGAGATGGCTCAGTGGAATAAGCACTTCCCTGGCAAGCACAAGGGCCTGAGTTCAATCCCTGGTTCCACAAAAAAAAAAAAAAAAAAAAAAGAAGAAGAAGAAGAAGAACTCAGGCAGTGATCCCCAGCTCTGGCCAAGACAAAGCTGAGCTCCGGGCCCTAGGTACAGAGTGGTGATTATAACACATCCCCATTCCATGAAGGAGAGACAAGGGTTAGCCCAAGGAAAACCCCTGTGTGCTCAGAGACCATTTACACCAGTTAGGAAAGTGAGGCCAAGCACAGCAGAAGTGTGGAAGGCTGGAGCCCACCCCTGTCACTCTTCCAGGGCCCAGAGAGGCTGCTCAGGCTGGCAGGCAGGTGGGACCCAGGAAGCTGATCCCAGATTCCACCCAAAGCCCAATGTCACTGGGTGGGCAGGCTGCCAGGCATGAGCCAGCCACAAGGGGAGCAGCGCCTCATGTCCCCAGACAGGCCGGGCACATTCCTGCCAGGGTGCCGTGCTGCCCGCTGCACCCTGACCTCACACACAATGGCCATTGTCTACCCTGACACTTTGAGCTGCGCCGCTGCCTCTGGCCTGAGAAACCTGCCCCTGGCCTCGCCTTCCCAGGTGGGACTCTGTGCATCCGAGCACCCCTTGTCCCCAGCCCTGAGGGGCAGTGGCCCCCGCACCTGGGAACCAGGCAGAGGCCAGAATAGGGAAGGGACTTGTCCCAGGCCACAAAGCCAGCTGGATCCAGGCTCCTGGAGCCCAATTAATCACTGCTCTTCCCTAGGGACACAGCCACCACCCAGCCCTCTGCTCAGGGCACCTTGCTCCCTTGCCTCGCCCCATTTTCTCTACCAGCAAGGTGATACGGAGAAAGAGAAGCAAGCTGCCTGCCAAGGCCACCCAGCAGGCAGCACTGAGCTGACAGCCAGCCAGGGTCATCCAGAGTCCCGGCCCACGCTCTTTCCAGCCCCTGCGGGGAACAGCTCAGCAGTGTGGGCAGGGAGCCTGTTGAGGTGCCTCGCTCCTCTGCTGTCCACACAGCGCATGGGGCCCAGCCGGCCAGGGTGTAGGAAGGAATTCACGGGGAGCTGGGATCCAGCTCAGGAGCAGGTTGGCAGCGCCCTGCCCTCAGGGCTTGGGAGACAGTAGGATGGGAAGTGTGTGAAGCTCATATAGGCGACTGTATAGCACCCAGCAGCCCCTTGCCTTCCCTCCCCTGGCTGCACCGTCCCACCACCCCTCAGTCCCCCTTGTCATCCTACTAAGGGCCTTGCAAGGCCTCCCTCACCACACCTTTCCCTTGGAGCTGGCTGCTCCCCAGCTTCCTCAGGGCCCTATTCAGACAGCATCACCCTGGAGACCAGCAACGCTCAACCCCCCAGAACCCAGCACCCAGCACCTGACCCTGCACCTTGTTTGCCCCTTCCTGCTCTCAGATGTGTAGTCTCTCTGTTCCCCTCCCCTCCCCCACTCCTTCCTTCTCCTCCCCTCTTTCTTTTTCATGTGTGGGATTAAACCCAGGCCCTTCACACTAAACTGCATCATTGGCCCTATGTATTTTCAGTTATTTTTTATTTTGTTTGCTTGTTTTGCTTGGGTTTTTTGAGACAGACTCTTGCTAAATAGTCCAGGCTGGCCTTGAACTCACTATGAGCCCAGGCCTACTTCAAACTCATGGCGATTCTCCTGCCTCAGCCTCCAGAGTGCTGGGATTACAGGTGTGTATCACCACACATGACAGCCTTTTTTATTTTGTAACAAAATTTTTCCAAATTGCCTTGGCTGAGTTCAAACTTGCAGTACTCCTGCCTCAGCCTCCTAGAATGCTAGGAGTACAGGGATGCACCACCAGGTCCAGGTGTTTGTGTGTGTGTGTGTGTGTAATGTCAGCTGCACTATGAAGGAAAGCATATGAGACTTAGGAGTTTTAGATCTGTATTTATTTATTTGTTTAATTCTATGTTATTGGCATAGGATCTCTACGTAGCCCAGGCTGGCCCTGAATTCATGGTGACCCTCCTGCCTCAGCTTCCCAAGTGCTGGGACTGCAGGTGTGCACCACCATGCCTGGCTGGGTTTTACATCTTTAATCAATGAAGAAAATGAATGAAGAAAAGAGTCAGGGCCAATGATTAGATTCTTTGGAACTGAATGTAGGGGCTGGGGATTTGGCTCAACAGTAGAATGCTTGCCTAGCAAGCTTGAAGCTCTGAGTTTGGTCCTCGGCACCAAAAACAAAAAAATAAACCTCTCCTGGAACTGAATGTACCCATTTAGAGATCACAACTGAGGCCCCGGGAGTGTCTTCAGCCCATCGACCCCAGGCCTGGAGCTCAACTGCCGTGACTCTCTGTGAAGGGGCATAGTGTGCGTCTCTGTGTTTTGCACATGGGGACATCGCTGTGCTGTGGCCTGCATGAGGTGACAGTGGGCTTTTAACTTTTAAGCCTTGGGGAGGTGGGAAGAGGTGGCTGGGCCCAGGACAGGCTGGAGGTGACGAGTGCAACGTTGCATCGGTGACATTTAAGATGTGAAAGCAAGGTAGCAGAAATCATCTGTGTGCTTGGTGAAAGCTCTCCTTGCCACAAGTTTGGCCCCCTCCTGCTTCCTGTCTGTGAAAGGAGCCTACAGGCCATAGCCTGGGAAAGGACCCCTATTTCACAATAGTCAGGCCCAGAGAGGGAAAGTTGCTGGCCAGCATCCCACCACTGGCAAATGCTCCTTGCTCTTCTTGGGGACCCCTGCCCCAAGTCGGGCTCCAACCTATGGCAAGGTGCAGGTGAGCAGGGAGGGGGGCTCCTTGGAGGCAGTGGGCTTGGCTCTGAGCAGACACTGGGACAGGGTGAACCTTGCCTGAAGTCAGTCTCCCCAGGCTGGTGACATCATGAGCAGCCAGACTGCCCGGGGTCGCACAGCTGGGGGATGGGACCAGCCAAGGCAGGACCCAGCAAGAGTGGCTAGCAGGGAAAGGAAAAAGGGGGAAGCAGAGCTAGAACACATCGGCACCCCTGGCCCAAGCACAGCCTTCGGCCAAAGGCCAGGGTGCCCTGAACACTGGACTAAGAGGCCACAGGTTGGGAAGGTGCCTTACTTGACAGATGAGGAAACTGAGGTCAGGAGAGGGCAGCAGCTACGTGAAGGCAACACACAAATGAGGACAGATTCCAGACCTGGCCCCAGAGCCATGCTTTGTCCTCTGGTCAGGCTCCTGGGCCATCTTGGGGCCCCTCGAACTACACTGGCCGGGTGGCAGGAGAGGCACAAAGGGTGTGGGGTCACTAAGAACCCCAGCTGCATAGTGAGACCCAGCACCAAATACATTAAAAAGGGAGCAGGCAGCAAGGGCTGCGCCCCAGGGGATCCAGGACTCGGAACACCCTGGAGCCCTTCTCTCCCTGCCCGCCAGCCACAGCCTTATCTCCTTCAGCCACTACTGAATTTCCAGGAATTTTACAAGCCAGCTTTTAAAGCCAGTCATGATTAAAGAATTTCAACTTGCATGAATCCACCCTACTCATCACCTCCTCATTACTTCACCGGCTGTGCTGTAATCTGCACTCCTCAGGTACCGGTTACCAGGGAGATGCTGGGACCAAAGGCTCCTGTGCTCCCAGCCAGAGGCTTTGCCCTGGGGACATGGCAGGGACACTGACAGCAAGGACCTCAGCGAACACTGTGGAACCAGATCTTCCCAGGAGCCCAGCTAGCTCTAACCCAAGGAGAGGGAGCCGCCACCCTGGGCCTCCCTGGCTGCAGCCCAGCAGAACCTCTGGTCTCTCGCTTCTCCTCCAAGGCTCGTTACACTTGTCAGTCCCTATTGCTCGCCTCCTCTGAGAGACCCTCCCGGTCTTACTGCTGCTGAAGTGCCAGATGTCTGTGTTTGAGCAGGAACACGACTCCAAGAGGACAGGGTTTCTCTCTTTTCCACCCTGGCTGTATCCCAGCAGCTAGTGCAGGGCCTGGCGTGTAAGAGGTGTTCAATGAATTCACGGAGAGCTAGACATAGTGGCTGTTATGGTTAGTGTCTGGATGCCCCCCAAAGCCTCCTGCAGTCATGGGGCGGGTTCTTCCAAGGTGGCTGAATTGAGTGTGTGATTCCATTCATGGTGCAGTGGTGGCATTAAGGGTGCGAGTGTTACACCCACCCTAGGGTGGGCAGCCTGTATACAACGTGAGGGGCAGAAAGAGGCTCAGCCCTACTGGCCCTGTGTCACACACTCTCCACAGTCTTGAATGTCTGCCCTTCTACCACTCACTTGCCAGCCAGTGACGGACTGAAATCTCCACACACACTGTGGGCTACATAACCCTTTCTTCCCTTAATTGTAGGCGTTGGGTATTTTGTGTCAGTAACAAGAGAAAACTAAACTAAGAAGGCTAGGAAGAGGCTCACTATGAATTCAAGGCCCGCCTAGCTACACAGTGAGACCCTGTCTCCAAAAAAAAAAAACAAAGCAAAACATGGAGTCTGTGAATGGATCCATAGAAGGGCAGAGGACTGAAACTGGCCCCGTGCACGTGATGGGATGGAGAGGAAAGGTCCCCTCCTCTACTCTGCCTGCCAGGTGTCCCCAGGCCATGGCTCCGTCCCCTCCCCTCCCCATTTCTAGCCTGTGCTCTGGCTCATCCCAGCACTCTTCCCATCCCCAGGGCTTGTGGGGAGCCAGCAGGAGGAATTCCTGGCCCTGAGTCAGAGGAGGTGCCCCGGCAGGCAGGCGGGAGCCTTGCCCTCGCCAGGGACCGCTGGAATTCCAGCTCCCACGGCCGCTGGGAGGCTGCCAAGTGAGGCCGGGAGAGGCGAGCACCCCATCAGGGAAGCCAGGAGGGCACAGGGGGTGCTGGGCGGGTGGCAGAGGGCAGCAGATGTCCAGGTAGGGAGATTGAGGCCTCCAGAGGCCCAGGCCAGCTTCTGACTCATCCCAGGCCAAGGATGCTTCAGGAGCAAGAGAGACAATGGAGCTGGTGGTGTCTGTCTGCAAGAGACCAACATCTTGGAGGAAGAGTGTCTGAGGCTGGGATGCTGGGCTGTCCCTCAACCTGAAAGTCCTGCCCAAAGCGGACCTTCCTACTCAGCCCCTGTGCATTCAGTGGGCAATGGGAGAGGTCACCCGAAGGGCAGAGCCAGTGACCTGCGGGGGTCCTCTGCTGTCCCTGTCTCCTCCCCTTCCTGAGTCATGGCCAGGTGTGATAGGCTCAGGCAGTGGGCCCTGCCCAGGTGTCAGTACAGCCACCCACAGCAGCGCACCTGGTCTTCACCCCCACCTGCACCGCAACACTCCCAACCCACATCGCCGTGTCACAACTATGGACAACCAGAACCAACTTCTAGAACCAAAGCACCTTTTTGTTTGGAGGTGGGGGTGTGTGACGGGGTCTGTCTGTGTAGCCCAGACTGGCCTCAGCTTCACAGCGATCCTCCTGCCTCTGCCTCTCCAGTGCTGGGATTCCAGCTGTGCACCATCACACCCACCTACCCAGTGATCTCTGAACTGGAAAACTCTAAATCCACTTTCTGACCACCAGAAAAATCCCAGGACCAACCAGGGAATAGAGCAACATTACCCACTGCAGGCCCAAGAACTGTTATAACCAAATAATTTCAGGGACACAGCACCTTCCAGAAACTAGGAGCTTGGATGGAGTTAGCTCAAGGGGCACTGAACAAGGTCCCCAGAAGGACATGGGAGAGAGGAGGCACTCTGAGCACAACCAGAGAGGCCCAGGAGGCTCCCTTCACTTTGGCAGAGACACAAGCCAAGAGAAAGAACGAGATGCGCGGCGGGTGTGTGGTCACTGGGGGTGGCGGGATCGCTCCCCTCCCGTGGGGCATTGGGAGCTTGGAATTTTCTCCTGGCAGGAAGGGCCCACTCTCCTGGGAATGGAGAATAATCCTTGGCATCTGGCCCCTGAAGCATGCAAGGCCTTTGACAATCAACCATTATTAGCTCTCTGCCCTACCTCCAGCCCGGGGGCAGAGGGGAAACTGAGGCAGGAAGGGTCTCGGACTAAAGTCTCTGAGCTGAGCCCTGGTAGGTCTCAGGTCTCCTCATCCCGACTGCAGTGTCAGACCAAGGGAAGACAGCAGCAGGCAAGTCAGCCCTCACCCGGCCGGCTGGGATGGGGCTGCAGATGTGCTCGCCAGTCCTGTTGTTGCTCTGCTTTGGTTATTTTTTTTTCTAATTATTTTTTTGGCAGAACCAGGGATTGAACTCAGACCCTTGGGCTTGCCAAGGAAATGCTTATTCTACTGAGCCATCGCACTGGCCCCTATTTTTTTTTTTCTCCTTTTTTTAAATACAGGGTCTCAGGAAAAAAAAAAAAAAAAAAAAAAAACAGGGTCTAAGCCGGGCGTGGTGGCGCAGGCCTGTAATCCCAGCACTAGGGAGGCTGAGGCATGAGGATTGTTGTGAGTTCGAGACCAGCCTGAGCTACAAAGTGAGCTTAAGGCCAGCCTGAACTGCACAGTGAGACCCTGTCTCAAAAAAAGGACAAAAAAAAAAAAAAAAAAAAAACAGGGTCTCACTACAGTTTGGACTAGTAGTGATCCTCCTGTCTCAGCCTCCCCAGTGCTGGATTATAGGCATGCACTACCACTCTTAGTTTCAGGGCTGGCACAGCACAGGAGTCCAGGAATCAAACTTGGGGCCTTGTGCTTCCCAGTAGTGCATGGGCTGCTGAGCTATCTCCCCAGCCCTCATTCTATTTTTTGAGACAGTCTCCCTGTGTAGTTCATGCTGGTCTCCAACTTGTAATCCTCATGCCTCAGCCTCATTAGTGCTGGGATCACAGGTGTGCAACACCACTCCTGGCTACACTGCTGCTCCTGAGGCCTCACTGAGGTTCACGCCTGGTCCCCTCCTGTAGGAAGCCTTTGGGATCTTTCCCAAGCCCCACAGCAACTCCTGACACTGTCTCCTTGTCTTATCTGTGCCATGAAGTAGCCTCCTCATCTGGCCTGGACCCAGAAGCTGAGGGTGGCGGCCTCCTAGCCTGCTGGCTGTCATGTCCAGCACAGGCCCTCTGCCCACCCCTTCTCTTTCCCTCCCTGTCTTCACTGGGCCGGACCCCCTGCCTGGGTGTTCAGGGGCCACCTTCCTGGGCGCCCTTTACTTCACCCCAGCCTTTGGGCCTTGGTTCATCACATCCAGGCAACAGCAGCAAGTGGGACTGGAATCTTCTCCACTTGTCAGATTGGGAGACTGAGGCACAGTGTGGCTGACTCGCTTTCTCAGCAGCACACAGTAAGGCACAGGGCGAGGCTGTCTTGGAGCCTTGGAGGTCCAATCCAGAGCTCAAGTGCAGTCTCTTCAGGTCCTACACCAGGGAGGGGATGGACAGGGAACTCAACACCCAAAGCCCCGAGATGTGCCCCGTCCCTGAAGACACCCCACCCCATACCACATGGTCATGTGCAGATAACACAGCACCACGGACCACATACAGCATGCAAGGACAGGGACCCAGACGTCTGCTTTCGCCCGGCCCCCTGCAGGAAGCCCTCCATTGCCCAGGCTTTTCCACTTCTCCTTTTCCCGAATCTGTGCTGAGGAACTTGCTGTTCGTGAGGTTCCTGCCGCTTTCTCATGCACTCTGGACCACACCCTGCCTGCCCCCACTTTGCTGGAAGCCTGAACAGTGATCAAATCAATATTCCCTACCCAGGAGAGCCCAACCAGCAGCTGCCACAGCAGTGACAGAGCCCAGGCAGGTGGGTAGGACAGAGGATATGGTGGCTGTGCAGGTTTTTTAGGGGACTCATGGGCCAGGGAGAGGGACCCTCAGTGCAAAAGCCCTGAGGCAGAGCTGGCTGGCCTGCCTGAGGAGCAGAAAGGCCAGGGCAGTGAGACGAGATCAGGAGCTCAGGCTTTTAGATTAATTTGGTACAGGGTCTCTATATAACTTGGACTTGAAGTGATCTTTCAACCCCCCCAGTGCTGAGATCACAAGTGTGCACATCTGGTCTTGGCTGCCAGCATGGTACAGTGCCCTGGACTGAACCCAGGTCCCTGCACTTGCCTAAACAGGTGCTTAGTCCTCTGAGCAATCTCACCAGCAGTAGGCTCTTCTAGTTGTTGCTATTCCGCTTTGAGACAGGATCACACCATGTAGCCCACTCTGGCACTACAAATGTAACAATGAAGTAGACTGGATATGGTGGTGCCTGTCTGTAATCCCAGCTCTTGGGAGGTTATAAATAGGCTATCACTAAAAGTCTGATCTAGTAGTGAGACCCTGCTCTAAAATAAGTAATGATAGCCCTGAAAGTGATAGACTGTGGGCTAGCGAGATGGCTCAATAGAATAAGGGCTTCCCTGGCAAGTGCAAGGGCTTGGGTTCAATCCCCAGTTCCAGGGGGAAAAAAAGTGGCAGACTGGGGCAAAACTGAGTTACTTCCCAGCACACAGTAGGTGCTTCATAAATGCTGTTGATGTGTTAATAAATGTGCCAAGGAGCTACAGAAAGCCTCTAGTCAAATGTGCCCATAAAGCACTTAAGAGGAAAGCTTTGGCTTCCAGTCTGCCCCTCCACACCCTAAGACCTCCCTTCCTGGAGCCCCACAGCCCAGGACGCTGATCTCTAGGGACACCAGCCAGCCCTGGCCACTTCCTGCCCTGGTGGCCAGCAAATGCTCCTCACCCAGCACTGGGACGAACTTCCTGATATGCAGCGTTCCCTGAACATTTTCACAGGGCCCATCAGTAAGTGGTCAGAGCCTGGGCCAGGCTGGGGGTTGAATCCGTGTCAGTGTCTGTGGTGCTGGCCATCTTCCTGGGAGATGTGGGTGGGGTTAATACTTCTCAAGGAGGGGGTGCAAGCACACCCCACCTGGCTCAACACTGCCATAGTGCAGAAGTCCTCACCATCTGTGACCATTGCCAGGGGGCCCTGCTTTACTGGGCTGAACTAAAGTTGGCTGGGGGCAGACATGCTGCTGGCCAGGGAGGATGGTGAACAGGGTCAAACACCCCACACACCCTCACCAGCTTTGGTGGTAGGGCTCAGTGAGGATAGCACAGAGAACAGGTAGGCTGTCCCAAAGCTTAAGGTCTGTTCCACCACTCCTTCGCCTGCCTGTGCCTCAATTTCCTCCTCCAGGGCTGCTTCGATCACCCTTGAAGGACTAGGCTGGGGCGCTTTGGGTGTGCAACCTCAGAGTCACATGGAAGGCCTGCCAGACAGCTCAGCTGACTAAAGCTCCCAGCCCAACCCCCAGGGCACACCACAAATCGAATTAGACTGGGAGTGGTGGCACACAGCTATAATCCCAGCCCCTGGGAGGCTGAAAACAATCAAGAGTCCAATCAAGTCCTCTGTATACCACATACACAAAGTCCTAAATTCATTTAAAAAACAAAACAGCTACATAGAGCCTCATTCTCCCCACTTGGGAAATGGGAAAGGTGGCTACAAAGGTCTCATGGCATAGTAGGTGCTCAGTGGATGAACGCTCTCCTCAGAGCCAGTGTGCTCCCCACTACCCTACCAGCACAGGAAGTCTGGGACATCTAGTGCCCTAGGCACTTTCCCAACCTCTTTCCTTGAACTAAGGTAGCCCAGACTGGCCATGAACTCACAGCACTCACCAACCTCAGCCACCCACCCAAGTTGGGACTATAGTATACACCACCAGCTGGTTTTGTTTCTGATCTATAAAATGGAGTCATGAGAGAACCCACCTCCAGCAGGGACCAGGAAGAACGTTACTTCTGGGAAAAGCACTCAACTGATTGGGATCAAGACTGTCAAGGATGACTACCTTTGGCTGACACAATATTGTTGATGCTTTAGACCTCCAAAAATGTGTCCCTCTTCCAGATGGGACAGTGTGGGCTCCCGAGCCTTCAGAAGCAGCCACTTGGGAGCAGAGGCTAGACCAGAAGTAGCCTGGGAAAAGTGGCAGCCCAGGTGTCAGGCTTGTAGGACATGGCTCGAAGTGCAGGAAACCCAGGAAGCTTCAAGCAAGTAGCTGCATGCAGCAAACTACTGGAAGGGCTGCTGGGGGGCTGGCAGAAGGCAGAGCCCTAGGACCCTGAGCTGGCAGGCAGTTGGCAGCGCCTGCACATGTACTGGGCCAACCCCAGGTGTGCTTCAAGCCAGTCAGTCACACCTTGTAAGGCAATGGCAGCTCCTGCTACCTCCCTGTTTCCACTTGTCTAAACTCCCAGGAGGCATTTTTTTCAGGATTGGAATGAAGCTCCATGTTGTCACTACAGGACTCCTGGGAGGCCCATATGAAGCTAGTATCACAGTAAGGGTGGAACACAGGCATTGGCTGGTATAGGTGCAAGAGTACAATGACCAGCAGCACCTCACCTACTGCTGATCCACAGCCTACCATGTCCCCCGTGGAGACAGGACACCTTCATGGAGCAGCTGCTGTGCCAGTCGGTTCTAGGAAGCCAGGGGCCTTCCCTGGCTACAAGGGCTTTGCACAGCTTTCTACCACTTCCCAAACGGGCCTCTGGGAAAAGCCCTCGCTGCAAATAGATGGGGGAGCTCCTAACTGGCTCCTCTGTAGCCACACAGCTAACCGCCCACACCTGTCTCAGGTGGCCAAGGTCCTCTACATGTGGCACTGGGCTCTTGCTGCAGGTACAAAGGTCTAGGAACAATCTTAAAGGCAAAATGCAGCTGGGCGTGGTGGCGCATGCCTATAATCCCAGAACTTGGGAGGCTGAGGCAGGATTGTTGAGTTCAAGACCAGCCTGAGCTACAAAGTGAGCTTAAGGCCAGCTTGAACTGCATAGTGAGACCCTGTCTCAAAAAGACAAAAAAGGGCAAAATGCCACAGGGACAGGATGGTCAAGAGATCAACACAAGGATCCCTAACTCCTGACTGGATCTCAGACAAGGGTACAGCCCAGGCCTCTTATCTGCCAGCTAAAAGGCTGCCTTGGGCTAGCTAGGCTAAGCTAGCTAAAGCTGTGCAGGTACCAGGAATCTGGCCTGGCTCAGGCCCAGTTGGGTGCTACACACTATCAACCCCTGGTGGCCACCACCTTGAAGTGCAACTTAGCCTAGCACAGACAATTTGGGAATGTCTGTTCCTCTATCAAGATTCCCAAATTACACATGCAGTAGGGCACAGCCCTATAATCCCAGCACCTGAGATTAAAGGAGAATCAGAGTTCAAGGCCAGTCAATTTGGGATACATGGTGACACCCTTTCTCAAAAAATTCACATGAGAGCTGGGGAGATGGCTCAGTGGAATAAGCCCTTAAAGCGCAAGGGCCTTGAGTTCTAATCCCTGGTTCCACCAAAAACAACAAAAAAAAATCACATGAATCCAGAAGGCCTAGACCTTTCCACCTCTCCTTACTGCAAAGCATTGTTACATTCCCTACATGTGACTTTTGGTAGGTGAGCTTCTGCATAGTAAATGGGCACATCTGGCCAAGCGGTGTCTTAAAAGGACATCAGGGCCTTTCTCAAAGCGAAGCAAACCAACTTCTCAGTTCTACTGTGAGATCAACTCCCTTGCCCAAGGCCAGAGCCTGAAGCTAGCTAAAAAAATCTTAGTAAGCTGGGACTAGAAGCTGCCATGTGCATCAATTGCCTTTCTGTAACTAGGCAGGCCCGAGATATTGCAAGCTACCATAGACACCAAATCAGATTTTCCTCTCCCACAGCCCCAATGTCACTGAAGCTGTGCAAACCAAACCCTAGTGTGTCCTGGATCCACTCCACTGGCACACAGCTGCTACTCCCCACCCAAATCACTACAAGTACAAGTCACTGGAAAACAGTTTTCATTGTAACCCCCACCAGCCATTAAAGTGTTCCTGCTGCTACACGCCTTCTTCCTTGGCAATGCGGTCCTTCTTGAGTGGTCCCTGTGGAGAAAGAGGTGGGCAACGTCAGAGGTGCAGAGCAGTAACAGTAAGGGCACCCACAGCTGGGGAGGGGTCTGTGGTTTCTGCTGGTGCAGCAGCAGGCAGAGGGACTCACCATGAACGCCTTCTTCTCCTCCATGGTCTGGAAGCGGCCATGGCCAAACTTGGAGGTGGTGTCAATGAACTTAAGATCAATTTTCTCCAGAGCCCGCCGTTTGGTCTGCACCAGCAAGGACTGCAGGCCAAGGAAGGTAGTGAGTTGCGGCTCAGAGCAGCAACTAGACCCTGTAGCCGTGCCCCAACCCCCCACCTCTGTCCCTGGGAGTCTCCACAGCAGCAGGGCTGGGTGCCACTCACCTTGCGGAGGGTGAGCACCCGCTTCTTGGTCCCCACCACACAGCCTTTCAGCATGACAAAGTCATTGGTCACTTCACCATAGTGGACAAAGCCACCCTGAGGGAGAGGCAGGGCTGTGAGTTAGCGAAGAATGGGAATGGAAACAGTCCAGATTCAGACCGCTCCCCAGTCAACAGGGGTAGGCAGGGGATGGGCTGTTCTCAGAAGGAAGGCAACAGGGAATGGTTCCTCAGCCTGACTCAGGCGCTGTGCCCAGCGCATATTCCAAGGCCTCATCACAGAACAGCTAGCCCAAAGTAGTCTCCACAGGAGACCCCAACCCAACCCAGGGGGCAGATGGTGAAGATTCTGGACAAGCCCAGGCCAGCCCCCTAGCACTCACCAGAGGGTTGATGCTCTTGTCAGACAGGTCATAGTCAGTGGAGGCATTATTCTTGATCAACTTGCCATCCTTGATGAGGTAGCCCTGACCAATCTTATAGATCTGGCAAGAAAAAAACCATTAATTAGCACCTAGCAAAGACGCAGGCTAGCAGGCCCGAGGGATGGCCAGCCACCCAGCCAAGACAGGGTTGAAGGCACCCAACACAACATTGGTGGCACATGCCTGTAATTTCAGCTACTCAGAGGGGCAAGTTCACGCCCAGCCTGGGCAACTCTTGACTTAGGCAAGACATTTCTGAAAGGCTTGGAATGCAGCTCTGTGCGAGTCATAGATAAAATGTCCAGTACAGCACAAATACATAAATGGGTGTGTGTGCTGTGGGATCAGAGAGCACACAGCCACAGCTCCTCTCACCCAAGTCACAGGACAAGTTAGTACAAATTCTGGAAAACTTTAGCAGATCCCAGCTAGTAGTGCCCCTGTTCCTGTTAAATGCCTTCTCAGTGACACAGTGCAGAGTAGGATCCCTAGCACTCCAAAAAATTAATATCAACACCTCCCAAGTAACAGCCTGACTGGGTGCAGGACAGAGTGCTGCACATGTTGCCTGGGAATTGCCTAGTGGTAATGGGGGCCGGACAGACACCACTGGTAAGATGCAGACATTGCAGGGAAGGCTCTGCAAAAACCTCCCTTCCAGGTCCCTAGTTATTCCCAAGTCACACTGAAGGCCATCTTTTCCACTGTGTGACAGGAGGAACCAAAACTGATCAAAAAATTAAGCAGTGCATCCGATAGGAACCAGAGCCCACACCAACAGATTGTCTTCCTCTTGCAGGGAGAACGCTCACCTTCTTGTTTATCTCTGTGCGGTGATGGTAGCCCTTTTGCCCAGCACGTGCCACTGAGAAGGCCACACGGGCAGGGTGCCACGCTCCAATACAGGCAACCTTGCGCAGCCCTCGGTGCGTCTTGCGGGGCAGCTTCTTTGTGTGCCAGCGACTGGTGACCCCTAGAGAAGATACATGTCATTTGTATCATCAGGAGTCGGGGCCCTTCTGACTGAACTCACAAGCTGGCTTCAACCATGGCACTTGGGGCACGAACCAAAAAGATGGCTGGGGCCTGTGTCACCCCATATCCCAGCTTGGATAGAAGCCAGTGTTCCACGGTCACACTGGCTTCCTGCAATGGACTCAGGAGCCCAAATGCACAGAACATCCCCGTTACAGAAGGCTCTTCTGAAAGCTAACGTGCAGACTCCTTAGTCTTGAGTTGCATGCTGCACCCACACATCCCAGGACCTCTTCCCCAAACAGCTCGACCCACAAGCATACAGCAGAGCTCACCTTTGTAGCCTTTGCCCTTGGTCACCCCAATGACATCGATCATCTCGTCTTGTCCAAACACCTGGCTCACAGGGATCTGCTGCTCCAGCCTTTCCCGGGCCCAGTCCAGCTTCTCGGCCACAGTGCCACCATTCACCTGGATCTCCATGAGGTGGGCCTTCTTCTGCCGGAGCGGGAGCAGGCGCATCTAAGAGAAACAGGTGCCACTTAACTCATCTTCAAGGGCTTCTTTGGTGGAGGCACTGACACTGGTTCAGACATGTACCCATACATCAAAGATATCACTCAGCACCTCAGTACAGAGTGGGGATCACCTTCATTTTGCTAACAGAAACTTCCCCTTTAAATTCTGGAGCCTGAACACTGCTAGAATGAGCCAAATGGACCAAGACTCGAGACCCTAAGCTTTAAGTACCATGTGTCCCCACCCATCACTGCCCAGTTCCTCTGGGTAATGCTGTAGCCATCTATACCACTTAAATTAAGGGACATGGCTGCACACTACAGGCCATGCTAATACCTCAGTCCCTATCCATATAATTAGTACCAGAAATGTGGCTCTCATCAAGTCTGATGCAAATGACAGAGCCCAGCCAGCAGCACCTACTTGCTGCAAGCCAGCTTCAGGTGATCAAGTCACCAGAAGTTTAATTTTGCTAAATAGGTTATGACTGTCCTTTTAAAGAGAACTGAGTACACAGCGCACTCTGCTGGCCAGAAGGCTTATTCAATGCAGGGCCTGTCAGGGTACATGGGAACTCAGGCCAGGAGGTAGCTTCCTATCTCAAATTCCTAACTCTCCAGGGGAGATTACTCCCAAAAATTTCTGAAGCTGAGTTACTGGGAGCTGACATCAAGAGAAAGTCATCAAAAGCCATCTTTTGGGGACTCAGCCTCACATGCATGTTTGCTCCCTGGCACAGCAAGGTCAGACAGGGGGGCTTAACAAAAACCTCTTATAATAGATCACATAGGTCAATCATTCCAGATACCAAGGATATGCCATGCTTACCTGGGTGTGGGCAATTATGCGGATGACCTGGCAGTACTTCTTCATGCTGCTAAAATCCTTGTCCAGCTGCTTCTTGCCCATGTCATCCTGCCATTTCTTGCAGTACTTGGTGAAGGCCTTCTTCTTAGATTTATGCCTTCAGGAGCAGAGCACAGTTGGGGAAGGGGCCAGGTACAGGCCTTCATCACCACTTTGAGGGGTGAGCGGAAGGCACACTGGCACCATGTGGGTGGGGCTCATTGCCGGCTTCTAAGGAGCCTTTTTCCACCGGCAAGCGGAGCCTGGATGGAGCTCATCGGGCAGAGCCGAGCGGAGCTGAGCAGAGGGCCACAACGTTAATACAAGCCATAAATAGTCACAACACAATTCTTGCTCCATGATACCAGAAAGCTCCCTTTCTCTACTTGGGGTGGGGGAACCATCTGCACAGTAATGGAGGAACAGGTGATGTGTCCCAGAATCAAGTACCCTTGCCATAATCACAGGGGTGAAATCACCCGGCTCCTCTCCTTGCTGTCTAGATGGACTCAGCACTTCCTGGCAACCCAGGGAACACTGGGTCCTCTGCCAGCCAACACCCACTATCTAGTCTAGTCTGCACACACCAAGAGATCTGCTCCAGGTTACCACCCCACTCAAGGGTCAACTAAACCTGTAAACTTAGGTCCTTCCCACTAGCACTGAGACTCTCAGTCCATGGGCACTCCCTGTCCTCCAGCCCCACCTAGTGACTGCGTGGCTACAACCTGCTTACCAGTTCTTATAGAAGCGCCTTTTGCACTCATCACTGATATGCTCTGCAAAGACCGTCTTGAAGGTCCGGAGGCCTCGAGGGGTTTCTACATAGCCCACAACGCCTACAACCACCATGGGCGGTGTCTCCACGATAGTTACAGCCTCCACAACTTCTTTCTTGTTCACCTCTGTAGAGAAAGTTGTCAGACTTGAATGAACTGGCAAAAAATACCCACAAGGAGTTTTGCAGAAAATAGTTAAGTCCCCATTTAGGTCGGATGGGCAACCTGCTTCGTATTACAGAAACTTAGAAATGGGGATCTTCTAGGACTACCTTCCCTGTATACTTCCCATTTTGCTGTGAGCCTGAGTATACCTTCACACCGAAACCATGCAGACCTTAACCAAATCCTAGGCTGGCTGGCCTTGTTTCTCTTGAGAAATCATGATCTCTACAGGCAAGTGTTCAGTCTTAAAACACAAGCAGTCATGAACAGCTGACTTGCCTCAGAATAAAGCGTTTAGCACCTGCCTAACTTGCCCGGTAGGCAATGCAGTTTCATGTCAAGGTTAATTAGTGAGCCATCAGAACATGAAGGCAGTTTCTCCTGTAGCCTTAGCAATTCAAAGCACCCAAGTTAAAACACTGTGGCCATTGGCAAATTTACAGCATGTTCCAGGGCTCCACAGGTAACCTTGGAGTGCCAGTCAGTCCTAGAGCTTAGCATTCCCACCCTCCAGAGGACAATGCAAGTGTACTTACTGGATCCTGGCCTATCCACTTCGCGCACGATGTGGGTCATGCCAGCCTTGTAGCCCAGAAAAGCTGTGAGGTGGATGGGCTTGGAAGGGTCATCTTTAGGGAAGCTCTTCACTTTGCCTCGATGCCTGCTGCTGCGCTTCCGCGGCAAGAAGCCCAAGGACCCATGTCTGGGAGCAGAGAACTTCCTGTGAGACTAGGGAGAAGAAAAGAAATTAACCAAGCGTATGTCTTCTCCACATCTGTAAGTTTCCAGAAATGCATGAGCCCTGGGCTAGCCGGCAAGCCCAGGAAACAGTACCGACCTAGTATGTGGACAGTACTCAACCAAACATTTTCAATTTTTTTAAAAATAATTAATTTCTTTTAACATAAGTCATCAACACCGGATGACCCCAAGATAATCCGTGGAGGGTGTTTACCATAAAACCCTCCAGCTCTGCCAATTAAGTATACGCAGGCCTTAGAAACCCAGAGCCAAATCAGAACTTGACAATCAGCACACAGTTTCTGTCCGCCCGTCAGTAAGTTCATCATCTGTGGTTCCTGGGAATTCCAGAGGACTTGCAAATTGCATCAGCCATTTCAAAGCACGGCGTCCACGACCCCAGCTCAAAATCTCCGCCTGGCTCCCGGCCCAAAACGCCCAACGATCTCACTCAAAACCCTAACCAGGCCAGACGAACAGTTCTGAGAAGCCCTCACAGAGAAAAACTCCAGCTAAATCTGGTGAGAGCGAGTTTTATTGAAAGTAAAACCTCCAGGCCTCCTCCCGCCCCAAAGCCTTTCTCTGGCCGACCCGCAGGCCGCAGACTAATCCAGGCTCCCTCTTCCACAAATTCCAAAAAATAACTCTAATCGCTGTCTCTACTGCGTCTGTGGTACTCCTAGATCAAACTTCTGGCACTGCCGACACCGAGATGGCCAAGATAAACCGAGGATTCCGCCATGATTGCTTCAGGAACAAGAGCAAAAGCACTACGCACAACCTACCATGTCGTCCCCACGTCCCGCCGGTAGAGGCCGAACAGCGTGTGACGCCCACTTTATAAGGCTGTGTGTTGCCCCGCCCCTTCCGGCGTGCGAGCGCGCGCCCGCGACCAAGGGTTAGAAGGCTGATACGGTGTGTCATTTCCGCGCACGTCTTCCTGTGCCCAGCGGCTGTTCTCTTTGGGGGAATGAATTAGAAACCGTACGGCGGGTTGTTGGGTTCGAGTTTAAAGAAAGCCGCAGAGATCCTGCGTAAGGATTTGGAGTGCGACTAATGTACGGCGGTCGGCAGCGGTCAAATCTGAGGATAAAGAAATGGTGGCGTTGCGTCTCCGTCTGGCACGCACTCGCCTCTAGAATTAAGGGTCTCGTATGGACTTCGCTTCCAGAATTCTTTGGCATATGGTGGACCATTTTAGCCCCGCCCAGCCCCCACCAACGCAGTGAAGCTAGCGAGCTTTAGAGTGAAAAGACCCAAACTGGCTTGTCACCGCTTGATTTAGAGCACGCCTCTCTCGCGCCTCAACAGCTCCGCCTTTCCAGTGCCCGGTTGCAGGGTCCCCCAAGTCTGCGTCACAACCTAGGGTCAGGCTCCCTGCAAAGCTTTGTGAGAATCAGATATCTACTTCAGTGGCGTTTCCTCCCGAGGCTGTTGCCCAGGACGCCTGACCTGGCTCTGCTCATCAACCCACTCTGGCATCTCCACTCTGGGCCTGGCCTTAGGCCCCGTTGCTGTTTCTGTGGTTTAGTCCTCACCGCAGCCCTATGGGGCAACGTTGATAGGTCCCCAGCCTATTACTGGAGATCTTTGGCATTCGATGTGTTTCAAAATTCAGCGTCTTTTGCGAATTATGTAAGGGGCGGTGGTGCTGCATCACACACACACACACACACACACACACACACACACACACACACACACACACGTTGTATGTTACATAACCTCTCAGAATGCTCCAATGAGGCACCTTAGCACATTTGTAAGGAAAAATGAGTCTAGTAGCTCTCCCTTATGTGCCAAAGATACTTGAAACCATGTTAGTACTGAGCTCTGTAGATGCTATTTTTAGGTACTTAGTGAATTTGAGGGGGAAGACAAGCCCGGTTTCAAAACAGTATGTGTTGCCCGTTAGGAAACAGAGACTTAACTGTGTAATGCATCTATATTCATTTGTTAGGTCTCAGGCCTAACAGCTATCCCATAGAACACAATGACAATTTTTTTTTTTTTTTTTTTTTTTTTTTTTGTCTTTTTGAGACAGGGTCTCACTATGCAGTTCAGGCTGGCCTTAAGCTCACTTTGTAGCTCAAGCTGGTCTTGAACTCACAACAATCCTCCTGCCTCAGCCTCCCAAGTGCTGGGATTACAGGCATGCGCCGCCACGCCCGGCTCACAATGACAATTTAAGGTTACACATTGTGCATATTCCTGACCTGACCAGCTTGATCCAAAGCAAGGCATACGGTTTTCCTAGCTTCCATAGCCCACAGGCCAATGATCTAAGGAAAGGAACTGTCATTTAAAGAACCTCCCTTCTTGGGCTGGGACCTGGTTTAAATTAAGAACTTATTGGGCTGGGAGATAGCTCAGCAGCACACATGCCTGGCTGGCAACCATAAGGTCCTGAGTTTGATCCCGGATGCCAATAAATAAATACATTAAAAACGTCTTTCCTAAGTTTCTACATGGCAGGGGATGTAGCTCAGCGGCGAAGTGCCTGCCTTGCAAGTGTAGAGTGCTGAGTTTGGTTCCCAGGAACAAAAAAAGGTTCTTTCGTGATTAAAGGCACCAAGGAAACATTGGCCATCTAAAAAGGACAAAGAGACACTTTGCAACTCCGAAGTCAGTTCTCACCCGCTTAGGCAAGCACAGGGACCCAGGTTCAACCCACCCATGGGCCTGCTGAGCCAGCCACTTGGACAGGCATGGTAGTGCAAGCCTATAATGCCAGACTGGGGAGGCTGAAAACAAGAGGATCACTATGAGTCTGAGCTGCATAGCGAGACCCTGTACCAAATATATCTAAAATAGAAAATAAAAACCACAAAGTCACTTCTCTGTAAAGTGTTGATAAGCATCCTCATCATACTTGTTCCCAAACCCCAGGATTAACTTTTGTGTGTGTTCTTTTTGTTGTCTGGAAGGGTTTGTTTGTTTGTTTGTTTTTTAGCAGGACCAGGAACTGAACTCAGACCCTTTCACTTGCCAGGGAAGCACTTAGTCCACTGAACTATCTCCCGGCCCCTGTTTGTTGTTTATTTGGTGGGGGGCGGGGGGATTTTTTTGAATAAGGTCTCACTACATAGTTCAGCCTGGTCTCAAACTCACTGAACTCCTCCTGCCTCAATCTGCTGACTACTGGGATTACAGGCATTTTGTGTGTGCTTTTCCTGGAAGATGTGACTGTATCTACTTGACTAAATTTTACCTGTTTTTCTGCATAGCTGTGTGTATGTCTTGACTAAATTCTTCCATCAGGGGTATCAAGAACTTGGAACCAATAAAGTGATTTTTTGCTGCAAGAGGAATGGCTTTTTGTTGACAATAACAATAAAGTTTAATTTATAAATTAAGTATAGTAAGAGATTAAAAACAAAAACTGGGGCCGGGGAGATGGCTCAGTAGAATAAGTGCTTCCCTGGCAAGCACAAGGGCCTCTGAGTTCACACGAGATCAGGCGCGTTCAGGGTGGTATGGCCATAGACAAGAGCCTGAGTTCAAACCCCGGGTAGGCCAAAAAACAAAAACAAAAACTAAGCTGGAGAGATACCTCAGTGGTCTAAATACCTGCCTGGCAAGCTCAAGGACCCAGCTTTGATCCCCAGGATCAAAGTGTACCATATGCCTTGCTTAGCCCTGGAACTGGGCACGGTGGTGCATGCCTATAATCCCAGCTACGAAGTGAGACCTTGTCCCAAATAAATAAACAGACTTTTTAAAACCCTAGCAATAAAAAATTGCTACTAATAAAATGGAACAAGTGTTGTCTGCCATTGTTATAAAGACTATTTAAGGGGCCAGGGAGATGGCTCAGTGGAGTAAGCACTTCCTTGGCAAGAGCAAGGGCCTGAGTTCAATCCCCAGTTCTGCCAAAACAAAAACAAAAAACTATTTAAATCAGGAATTTGGTAGTGGGCGTGGTGGCTCACACCTGTAATCTCAGGACTGGGAAGGCTGAGGCAGGAGGATTCTTGTGAGTTGGAGACCAGTCTCCTTGACAACATGGACTACATAGAGAGATCCTGTCTCAAAAAAAAAAAAAAAAACCACCAAAAATAGTAATTAATTAATTAATTTAGAAAAAGCAACCAGGGATGTAGCTCAGTTTGAAGTCCCCAGGGTTCAATCCCCAGTACTGAAGGAGGAAGGGAGGGAAGGAAAGAGAGAGCGAAAGAGAAAGAAAGAACAAAACATTTGACTCATCCAGGTGTGGTGGCACACACTGATGATCCCAGCACTTGGGAAACTGAGGCAAGAGTGTTGCCTCAAGTTTGAAGCCAGCCTGGGTTTTACAGTGAATCCAGGCCAGCCTGAACTGCATAACAAGACCCTGTCTCAAAAAAAAAAAAAAGACTCATTCTGTCATAAAATGAGTATATGTTAGAGATTTAGAGCTGGGATGAGTCATAACATCCAGTCTCAAAGCCGGGCGTGGTGGCGCATGCCTGTAATCCCAGCGCTCGGGAGGCTGAGGCAGGAGGATTGTTGTGAGTTCGAGACCAGCCTGAGCTACAAAGTGAGCTTAAAAAAGCCAGCCTGAACTGCATAGCGAGACCCTGTCTCAAAAAGACAAAAAAAAAAAAAAATCCAGTCTCAATTGCCATCTTCACATGCCCTAGGAGTGGGGCTGGCATGGCAGGCCAGGGATCGAACCTCCAGCCCCTGCATCTGCCTAAGCAGGCACTTTCATCCACTGAGCTATTTGGCCAGCCCCAAAAGATTGTATCTAGCTCATTAATTGATGAGAGATGCCACAAGTTGTCCAAGAAAGACAAAGAGCTATGTTTCTCTGGAGTGAAGCAGTGTTGGACGTGTTTATGAATGAGCATAAAGCTGGCTTTTCTGTGGGAAGAGGAGATGGCCCTGCTCAGGACAGAATTTATTTGTTCCTTTGTAGATAGAGATCCCTCCCTCTGCTGTCTTTATCCTCAATGTACAGAGTTACAAAATGTCTGAAGAGAAAGAAGAGCCTTTAATCCACACACAGACCTAGATAATCCTGAGGCTCTAGCCTACCACTGAAAGCAAAGCCAGTAATCTCTTTTGTTTATTCTAAAATCTCCTGACTTTCCTTATTGTGGCAGGGTTATTTGTTTTTTTTTTTTTTTTTTTTTTTTGTATTGGGGGTTGAACCCAGTGCCCATGCACTGAGCTACATTGCCAGGCTTTTTGTTTGGCTAGGCTTTTGTTGGTGCTGTTTTGTTTGGTGTTTTGTTTTGTTTTGTTTTTAGCACAGGGTGCAAAGGGTGTACAGGGTCGGACTCTTAGTGATCCTTCTGTTTTCAGCCTCCCAAGCACTGGGATTACAGGTCACGCTACAGCACCCAGTCTCAATTGCACTCCAGGGGCAGGGCTGGCACTGGCATGCCTGGGATCAAACCCCAGCCATTGTGCAGGGGCTTTCGTCCACTGAGCTATCTGGGCCTGCCCTGTGGTGGTTTTTTACTTTGAGGTAGAGTCTCATCAAGTAACACAATTGCCCAAGCTGGGCTTGCATTTGTAACCCCCCTACCTCAGCCCAGAAGACTGCTTGGCAGTCCTTGAGCAGGGTGTCCTGCCAGAGCTCTCTGGGTCAGCTTTTCCCGCCTACTTGATCTTGCCAGCTTTCTGCTCAAGCCCTATCCTGTTCCTGTTTCTCTCAACACTTAGTCTCTGCTAGATTTTCAATAATCATCGTTAGCTACACCATCTGTGCTGCCAGCTGCCACCAGGTTTATCACTAAAAGAAAACGTTAAGGGCTGCAGAGATAGCTCAGCGGTCTGATCACCTGCTTGGCAAGTACAAGGATCCAGGTTTGATCTCCGGTACCGAATGCCTTGCCAGCCCCACCCCAGATGTACCAAGCCAGCCACCAAGAATAGGCATGGTGGTGCATGCCTATAATCCCACACTGAGGGGGCTGAGACAGGAGGGTCACTTAGAGTCCAAGCTGTGTAGTGAGACCCTGTACCAAATAAAGATTAAAAAGTAATTAAAAAAAAAGACAGTGGAATAAGTGCTTCCCTGGCAAGCGCAAGGGCCTGAGTTCAATCCCTGGTACCACCTGCCAAAAAAAAAAAAAAAAAAAAAAAAAAAAAAATTCTTATTGAGCCGGGCGTGGTGGCGCATGCTTGTAATCCCAGCACTCGGGAGGCTGAGGCAGGAGGATTGTTGTGAGTTCGAGACCAGCCTGAGCTACAAAGTGAGCTTAAAGCCAGCCTGAACTGCATAGCGAGACCCTGTCTCAAAAAGACAAAAAAAAAAAAAAAAAAAAGAAAAAGTTTTTTTCTTTCTTTCTTTCTTTCTTTCTTTTTTTTTTTTTCCCCAGAACCAGGGATTGAACTCAGGCCTTTGCACTTGCCCCACAAGTGCATATTCTCCCTGGGCCCAGTATTCCATTTTCTACATCCATTTTACTTACATTGTTTTTCTTGTTGTTGAGACAGAATCTCACTGTGAGGTCCAGGCTCACCTGGAGTTCTTGGCAGTCCTCCTGCCTCACGCTCCCAAGTGCTGGGATTATAAGAATGCACCAGCAGGCCAAATTAGGAGTGCTCCATTTTCTCTATCCATTCTAGTTGCATCGTTTTGATTTGTTTTATTTTTATTTTATGTATTTAGTACAAGGTCTACAGGGACTCACTACACAGATCAGACTTATAGTGATCCTCCTGTTTTCAGCCTCCCAAGGGCTGGGATTATAGGCCCTCAACCCCACCCAGTCTCAACCGCAGCCTTAGCATGCCCTAGGGGCAGGGCCAGCACGGCTCACTGGATATTGAACCCAATTTGTTCTACATACTTTTTTTTTTTTTTTTTTTTTTTTTTTTGTAGAACTGGGGATTGAACTCACCCTCTTGCACTTGCCAGGGAAGAACTTTATTCCACTTAGCCATCTCCTCAGCCCCCAACTTGTTCTATTTTAACATTTTTATTTACTTATTTTGGTGTGGTCTGTTTGCTTTTGAGAGTCTTACTACATAGTCCAAGCTGGTTTAAAACTCACTCTGTAGCTCAGCCTGGCTTGGAACTCCTGGTTATCTTCCTGCCTGATCCTCCCTAGTGCTGGGATTACAGATGTGCTCAACCACACTTGGTTTTATTTTTAGCTTACTAATGTTGACTCATCAAATCCGCCTGTCTGTGGCTACTGAGTGATTTTGGAGATCTAGGCCCTGCCCTCCCCCGGGCATCTGTACCAATCAAGGTTGTCAAGGGGACAGCAGTGCCTTCTAGGTGTGCACCCAGGAGATCGCCACCTGAAGGTGTGCAGCTAGTTGCTCTTGCATCACTGTCTGTATGGGGTTGATCAGATGTCCTTCAAGGATGACGGGGAGCTCAGCTCTGCTTCTCACAGGCAGCAGAGGGATGTCAAGCCATGAGAGGACACAAGCCTAGTGAATGAGGCCATTCTGGAGCCAGCAGACTCAGTCATTTTGGAAATGGCCACAAAAAAAGCATGGAGGTAACAGAGGCAAAGTCACATTTTGATGCTACAACATCCCACAGCTGCTCCCCAGAAACAACACAAAACCCAAGGCCTGTTTTCCTTCATGCACTGGAAATTTCTGAGATCAAAACTGGCAACCCATGGGGTCGGGGACATGGTTCAGTAGAATAAGTGCTTGCCTGGTAAGTGCAAGGGCCTGAGTTCAATTCCTGGTTCCACAAAAAAAAAAAAAAAAAAAAAAAACCAAACCTGGCAACCCAGCTAGGATGGTGGCACCTGGCTATAATCCCCACACTCTGAGAGGGTAAGGCAGGAGAATAACAACACTGAGCACAGCAGGGGCAGCTTAGCTCCTTAATGAGGCATTGTATCCAAATAAAAAATAAATTTGGGGACTGGGGAGATAGCTCAGAGGCAGGAGCACCTATCTGGAAAGCACAAGATCCTGAGTTCAGTCCCCTGACCCGCATGTTGAGCAGACCTGTAATGCCAGCACTTGGGAGTTTGAGACAGGAGGATCACTGTGAGTTCAAGACCATTTTTCTGGGGACTAGAAAAATGTGCACAGGACCAGCTTGAACTGTTTTGTGAGACACTGTCTCAAAAACAAAAACAAAAACAAAAAACTTAAAAAAAATAATCTTATGCAAATGGAAGGGGGGGAAAGAAAAGAAAATGGAAGGGGAGGGGCCAGGGAGATGGCTCAGTGGAATAAGTGCTTCCCTGGCAAGTGCAAGGGCCTGAGTTCAATCCCAGGATACACCAAAAAAAAAAAAAAAAGCAAAGAAAATGGAAGGGGACAAAGACATGGGACAGGAGGGGAAAGGAACCTAAAAAGAGTTGAGGAGCGGATCATGTGTTCTGCAGATGTGTACTAACAGCTCAGCGTGGCATCCAGAAAAAGAGAAACCAAACAAATTGCATACTACTAAAAACAAAAATTAAAAGATATAAAAAGAGATGGGGATGTAGCTCAGTGTCAAGATCCTGAGTTCAGTGTGCCATGCCACAGAGTGTGCTCTCCTAGCCAACGGGAACACGGTTGTATCATACCATAAACAGATACTAATACTAAAACAGCCGGGCGTGATGGCACAGGCCTGTAATCCCAGCACTCAGGAGGCTGAGGCAGGAGGATTGTTGTGAGTTCGAGACCAGCCTGAGCTACAAAGTGAGTCTGAGGCCGGCCTGAACTGCACAGTGAGACCCTGTCTCAAAAAGACAAAAAAAAAAAGAAAAAAAGAAATGATGGGAAGGCTGGATTAATATAGCTGCAGAGGACTCCCAAGCTTAGTCTCACCCTTCCCACATTTATTCAGGGCTAAAATCAGACTAAGAAATGTACATAACTGGGGCTGGGGAGATGGCTCAGTAGAATAAGTGCTTCCCTGACAAGCACAAGGGCCTGAGTTCAATCCCCGGTTCTGCATCACTAATTTCATGTAAACAAACAGCTATTTACATTATCTTCCTTACCTATCACTAGGTGGTCACAGCCCAGGTACAGGAACAAAGACCAGACAGGGTGCCTCCAGGAACCTGTTGTTCCCTGTGTCCCAGCTTGCCAAAATCACATGGGGCAACACATTTCCTTGGGCTCTGTGCTCTGTGCCTCCCTCCTTAGGGACAGCAGGCTTCTGGCTCCTATCACTCCACTTCCCTTTCCTGTTTTTGCTGAATTTTTTATGAAGCATCAGAATGAGGGCTATGGACTGTGGATCCACGGCTTGTTGGCAGACTTGTTCTCTCCAGCAAGCTAGCCAAGATATACAAACAGTACCGAGACAACATAAAAAAATGATTACCATGCCCCCACTAAGCTATTGAATAGCATGGAAAGGATGAAGGTTTTCAATGCCATTAGAGATGCCCTGTAACAGGTTAGTACCAGACAATTCTGACAATTGGTTTTGTAAAAGTATTATGCTGAAGAAAAAGAACATCAGAAGTAGTATTAGAATGATATAATAAATGCCTTTTTACATTTTCTCATGGGAAATGAGTTTGATTTCACGGAGTTGGAGTTACACAGAACGAGGGGATACTCCATTCACATTTTAAAAGAAGTTGATATTGTAGATTAATAATTTGATCGCCTAGCATAACAACAGCTTATTTTAAATCATTTATCTTAGTGTTTAACTCTGAATCTATTTGTCCATAATTGTTCGGAGTCCTCGTGCCACTGTTACACAAAGTGAACAGTTTGCACACCTTCTCTCAATGTTACTCCAGCTGTAGCAACTGTAGCTGTGAATGCTATTGTTGCTAAAATTATGGATATTAAGAGTTCAATCTCGGGGGCTAGGGAGATGGCTCAGTAGAATAAGGGCTTGCCTGGCAAGCTCAAGGGCCTGGATTCAATCTGTGGTTCTGCAAAAAAAAAAAAAAAAAAATGAGATTAACCTCTTTTTTAGTGCTGGAACATCATTACGGAAGGTGAGTCTTGCCAAGGGCACTGTAGCTGTACAGGAAGACAAATTCTAGTCTTGCCTTGAGAATATAAGTGCTGCCCCTAGAAAAGTTAAGGCTAATAGAAGAATTTGGACATGTATATAAAAAACGATTGGGACATAATGGTATAGTCAGAAGGGTTCCAAACACTAGGTTCCACAAGCAACAGGTAAGGGAGGTGAACGCATGCCTGCGCAAAATGTGTGGTGTCTCTTTGAAATTTTAGGTACAAATTAGAGGAAGATAGACGTTTCCATATATAACCTCTCCATGATGACCTATGATCCAAAGAGGTAGCTAGCTTCCAAAGATGATATTGAATTGGTCCCCCAGGAACACAGTGGATGCTAGGGAACATTTCGCCTCCATGTCACATTATTGTATCATTGGCATTTTTTTTTTAGTGCTAGTATAAATCTCCCACCATTTTGTTTTCATCTTTTTTTTTTTTTTTTTTTTTTGTGAAACTGGGGATTGAACTCAGGCCCTTGTGCTTGCCAGGGAAGTGCTTATTCCACTGAGCCATCTCCCCAACCCCGCAATATATCTTTATGGTATAAGTTGATCCAAATATGAAGAAATTGTTGTAGTTTGTACCCCTTTGGAGGGTACCACTAGGACTTTTATTATTTAAATGGGATGTCAAAATCAGGTGACTGTTTAAGTCTCATGGCTTTTATTTATTTTTTTATGTATTTAGTACAGGGTCTACAGGGTTTCACTACACAGATAGGACTCATAGTGATTTTCCTGTTTTCAGTTTCCAAAGCACTGGGATTACAGGTGCATGCCACAATGCCCAGTCTCAATCGCTGTCTCAGTGCACCCCGGGGGGCAGGGCCAGCACAGTCTACCAGGAATCAAGCCCTGGTCTTTGTGTCTGCCTAAGTAGGGACTTTAATTGAGCTATATGGCTGGCCCTCCGGTGGCTTTTAAACAGTACTCCAACCCTCTATCTTTGTTTGTAAAATATCAAAGCCTTTTTTATTTTAATAACAGTTTTAATTTAGGACTATAAAACCAGCAATCAAACTTACTAGGAATTAAATGTTTTTAAGTAATCTTTTAAAATATCCCCATCATTGTAAATCATAGGAAATAAAAGCTTGTGTGTGTGTGTGTGTGTGTGTCTGTGTGTGTGTGTGGTAAGGGGGGTTGAATTCAGAACATGGCACTTGCCTGGCAGGCACTTACTCTACTGAGCTATCTCTCCTCTGCCCTGACATTTTTTTTTTGACAGAACTAGGGATTGAACTCAGGCCCTTGCACTTGCCAGGGAAGCGCTTATTTCACTGAGCCATCTCCCCGGCCCCTGAAATATATATATATATATATTTTTTTTAATTTATTTATTTGTATTTTAACTTGAAGAGTGAAAAATAGAAGCAAAAACAGAAAGAAAAAATTTCATAAACAGGGTAACATACGATACATATGTTACAGATTTTCAAAACATGAATAGCTAAATATATATATATATATACTTTTTTAAAAAATAAAACAATCCAACACAGATCAGCAGTCCACAATAGAAGCAGGTTATCCACAGAAGTTGTTGACTTGAGCCATTCACAGCTCATTATATTAATATGACTTTATATATACTTTATATACCTCCATTTTTATACTTTCCTGCTGGATAGTTAAGACCCAGTTAAAGCAAGACCTGTATAACAAAAAATGTAACTTTTGTATCAGATAAGGTCAGTCAGGTACCCTCAGGCTTTATCTTGTAACCCTGTACTGCACTTTGTAGATCCCTTGTCAGTGTCAGCCTTGTGGATGAGTCACAAGCAAGACCAATTTGCTCTCTGTGGAAGCCTGAGATGTCGCGCGCCTCCTGCCTGCAGAAAGACCCGCAACCACCATTCCTTCCTTCACACACAGATTTCTTTATTGAGCTTCTTTACATGGCGTTGCGACTGCCCCGAGCACTTCCCGTTAGGCCCTCATATAGAAACCCCATCCCAATGACAGTCTGCCACTTGGCCTATCTCTATAGGCGGACTACGTCTATGCAAACAGGAAGATACATTAGACCTTCAAGTATGGTCTTAACCACAGCCCAGGAATAAGTATGCGGAAGTTTCTCAGCCTAGCCCGCAGCGCCGTTTTAGGGCGCGGCTGCTCAATAGCTCCTTACACTGAGAGAAAGTTTTCTCTCCATGTGACTTTCCTTAGGCACACTGTACATCATCGATCACATTCCTCTGTGGCCCCATAATCTCCTTGATCAGAAAATTTGGGGCACTACTGAGTTACTTGATGTTACAGTACAGGTTCTCCTATGTCCTGAGTCTTCACTGACCTTGAAAGGCTAGGTCCAAAATGTTGGATGAGCTTGCAGCTTTTCTTTTTCTTCAATTTTTGATCTGCAAACTTAGGTTGTTAACCCTCCAGAAGAGAAGTCTATTAATACCCTGCAACATATGAGTTCAGTTTACCCCACACTATTAGTTTAAATATCAGACATCATAGGCACAACATGGAACATGTATTTTCCATCAAGTATTTTTTTTTTTTTTTTTTTTTTTT